>JAPTYQ010000007.1:2837299-2850108 GCA_029814465.1 Ostorhinchus cyanosoma | reverse complement strand
GATGGATGGATGGATGGATGGATGGATGGATGGATGGATGGATGGATGGATGGATGGATGGATGGATGGATTATTTAAAAGTAAGGTATTAATCAGTATTAAAATGTCTTAAAAATATCCTCAAATCTAAAAGCCTTCTGTATTCGCTTGCTTTTGTGAAGCTTGTGTCAAAGTCAGTCCTTTCTTAACTTGAGTCCATATTTAAGCTAATAATCACTTTATGCAGGATAGGACCAGAATATTTGACTCTTGAAATATTTGTGTAGCAGATGAATAACAAATTTTTGATTTTGAAGTTTTGGCTATTGCTTTTTTTAATAATTGGCTATAATGCCAAGGTAGCCCTAACAAAATTGTCAAACAGATTTGTTTCTAAAACTGGGCTTATGTTTGAAGTAGAACAGAAGATCCTGTTCTGATCATATATTGGAAACCTTCTCATAGCACTGAGAATGTTTCCACTCACGTTGTCAAAGCTTCACTACTCCATAATAAAGGTAAATACCAACATTATACAATTAATTAAACAAGATGGGTAATAAAACAGAAAATATCAAAAGAAGAACAGAAGACAGAATAGCAAACTGTATTTGCAGTCACAGAAACAGGGGCTTCCTTGACACCATCAGTGCTCTACAATGTATGGTCTCTGAGCTCCTGACATCTTACTTCTTACCTTAAAGTAATGCTAATTTTGATAGATTTGAGCCTCAAAATTAAAAAAAAAAAAAAATCATATGGTTATGACAGACTGCCGCCTCATTATTATTATTATTTTTTTTTTTTTTTTTTTTTTTTGCAAAAACAGAAGCAGAAGATGAGTAAAAATAACATGATGGGGACAGAGTTGTGGTGACAGCAGTGGGTTTTTCAGTGAAAGTCTATATGCTATACATATAAGTACATAATTTCCTACAAATGCGAATATTTTTTTTTCTTATATTGCAATTTAAAATCTCAAAATAATAATAAAAAATCCTTTCACATTAACATAGCTCAGAACATGAAAGTATAAACAGCTTAACAGTAACCTTTAGTTTGTCAGTTCATGGTAAGAGCTGTAGTGCTGTTAACATTCACTCAGCTGAGCGGCAGCTGTATTACAGACCACAGTCACCCACACTCAGATATTTCATATTGATTATCTAATCATATTGATAACACAACATCTACATCTACAACAACAACAGGTAGTAATTTTAGTGGTTAACAGAAACATGTGACATGAGAAATTGAATGCAGATATCAAGGACATTTTTTTTTTAATTCAAGGGATAGGTCATCCAACCTCGGATTTTGTTCATTAAAGTGGTTAGAGTCAAAGCAAGGAAGTTAAATTAAATTATTTATGTAAAAAAAAAAAAAAAGATCCTTTCCTAAATTGTTGGGACCCTGTTCATTCCATAGTTCTTTTCTGTGATGGCCACATTACTCTACTGAGGTGTGTTTGTTTACTTGTGGATGTGTGTAACTGTATCATACCACAGTGGTCTCCAGTGGTCAGGGTTTATTGATTATTGTACCTCCTGCTAACCTCCTGACCAGTCAGTGTATTTGTGGACTGCATAACTCCTCTCCCATTAGACCGCACATTAATGATGTGTGTGATGCAGAAACAGACCATGCATTCCATGTTACTATTACTATGTTGCTATTTCAAAGTTAAAATGAGAAACAATTACAGATCAGGTAATAAGAGTGCAGGTTTAGCTCTTTTTTTCAAAACTCATCTTGTTACCTTTTTGCTTGCACATGGATGAATGTTTGTCAGTATTTGGTTGTTTTGCTTATCTGTGGAATTTTTTCCTCAAAATGTGACCACTGTGACCTAAAATGTTGTATTTGTTCAAAGCTTATATTTCATTTTATTTTATTTTATTTTATTTTATTTTATTTTATTTTATTTTATTTTATTTTATTTTATTTTATTTTATTTTATTTTTGATCCCTATTAGCTGCTGCACACCACTGCAGCTACCCTTCCTGGGGTCATCAACAGCATAAAAAACAAAGCACCACGATTTCCTACAACTCAACACAAAGAGGATGTACATACTCTCAACTCAACACCATGACAGAAAAAAACTAATTTCAGTAACAAGCACACAATGCAAAACAATTAAACTAACAATACAAAAATTAACAAATAACCCCAAAAAACACAAACAAAACAAAAGACAGCTCCACAAGAAACAGAACAAAAACAAACCATCTAGATGACGTCACTACAAGATGTGCAATAGCTCAGACAGTTATTCTTGAGTCAATATAAAAAATTCTTAACCTTTTAGCAAAATTAACTGCTTGAATTTCTGAAACTTACTTTTTAATGCACAATTATTAGAACTCCAATCAATATTTAAATCCTCTAAAAATATATATATCTCATTTTTAGAGTGACATACTTTATTCAACATTTAACAGATTCTATCCAAACAGACTATTGTTGCATTAGGTGGTCTGTAGCAAACACCCATAAGAACAGGCTTCAGATATGGCAGCTTCGCTTCCAACCATAGTGCTTCAACACCAACACAACCAAGGTCATTTCATGTTTTTACTGGCATCTGATCCTGAACATAAAAAGGTACTCCACCTCCATTAATATTTCTATCATATCTACAGAATTTATACCCATGTATATATAAACTGCAGTCCTCAATTGTTTCATCAAAATGGGTTTCAGATAACGCCAGTATATGCAACTTGTTACTGTCCAGTATTCTAGTTATCTCTTGAATTTTACTTCTCAAACTACAGATATTCAAATGAGCTATTTTCAATCCTTTCGGTAATTTATCCATTATCACTGCGGGTTTTCCTAAGATAGTAAATTATACACAATCATTGATAATTTGTAGAGCTATAAAGTAACCAAACACAACATGTCAACAAACACACACATACTCTTATACACACCCAATTTGATAGCATTTGTGAAAGACAACAACACATGAGCACTAACCATGTATGTAATTTGAAATAAACCTTTGAATTATATGAGTCCATCAAGCAATAACCACAAGTTCATAGCCATAACTTGTCACCAATGTCTCTCTTACTCTTTGTTTTCCGTCGCTGGTTCAAGTACCATCTTTATGTACATCTCTGCAGCCACACAGTCAGTGAACCTTCTAGTTTCTCCTCTGAAAGTCAATACCAGTTGCCGGGGGGATAATCCCATGTTTAATTCCTGCGCTCCATAATTTGTTTCTCACCTCACGATAGCTCGCCCTTGCTCTGGCGGTGTTAGCCAGAAGATCTGGAAAGAAATGCAGTTTCATCCTGCGAGCCTCCAGAACTTTTTCTTTCCTCACAACGCTTAGAATTTCCTCTCTCATAACCAATCTCTGCATCCATACAACCATGGCACGCTGTCCGGATTTAGTCACTGGGCTGATGCGATTGGCTTTTTCAACTTCAGGCATGAGTTGAAGTTTATCCCTGAACATCTCCTTCAATAAAATTGACACGTAGCTTGTCGGAATCCCCTTCTCCACATCTGTTGTCAAGCCAAGAATACGCACATTGTATTTGCGACTGTGATTCTCCAGGTGCTCGGCCTTTTCCTTTAAGGCTTTATTTTCTTTACATAGGCGTTTGTTTTCCTTCTCCAGGTGAATAATGCAACGATCCATGCCGCTTAGTGCATCCTCCAGAGCGTCCAGATGCGACTGCATTTTATCAATCAGCACACTGTTTTCCTCTCTTATGATAGTGTGAATCAAGGCAGATAATTCCTGTACGTTGAACTCTTTAACCATCATGTTACTGACAGCCTCCTGCTCCACGTGGTTGTCACCTCTGTTCTTAGTTTGCATCTATTTTCTTTGGCGACATAGGTGTTAATTCTTAAGAAGAAACATTTACTTTACCCACAGTTTGTTTGTTTGTTTTTTTCTCAATTTGTCAGAGATTGGGGTTTACCTGACCTCCTCAACCTTGGCACATGCGTATTATGTTTTCTAAAGACACACTGCATTGGGCTCACTCACCAGTATGTACAGACAAGGGCTAATGGATACTGGAAATATTAACATTACAATATATTTGTAACAATTTTCATGAACAACTTTCTTTGTAAAGAGTCAGTCAACAGGGATTGGGGTGATATCATAATGATGATGTTTAAATGGTATATCATGTAACCCTAATACCAACACTGCTGACTGAACATTAGAACCTAGTGTAAATGCCCATCTCCTTGGTTTTTCAGCCTTGTCAGATCTGTCTGGATGCATGGCAGAGATTCCTTGTCAAAAGATGACATTGTTGCTAATTGGTCCAAGGCTAGAGAAATGTTATCTGGGGGTAATGAAATGTTTAACATTTTAGTAGTGTTTTGAACGAGGCTAAAACCTGTGATGATTGCAAGTTGCTGAATCCTGCAGATTCCAGATTGAGCTGCATTCCTTTTTAACATCGCTTGAAAGTCTGACTGGGGAGAGTGGATTGATTATGCTTGCTGCTGGCAGGTTGCCCATGAGGAGAATTGATCATCAATTGGTCATGTATCGGCCGACTAGGTGTTGACAGCTCACTGCTACTGATGCTAGTGGCTGTCGATATACAAGCTCAGTTTGTCTCCTTCACTTTCTTTCAGCCTGCACTCTCTTTTTTCTTTCTTCTGATCTTGGCTTTTCATTTCACACACATTACTGCAACTTTTCCATCTGTAAGAACCCTAGTATTTGTTCCTGGCCCATATTTTTAACACATATTCAAGCATTTAACCTCTATTCAGCAATCAGAACAAATACTCTGTTTGTGTGTGTGTGTGTGTGTGTGTGTGTGTGTGTGAGTGCGTGCGCACGTGTGTGTGTGCGTGCGTGCGCACGTGTGTGTGTGTGTGTGTGTGGGAGGGTTCCTCTTCAGTAGGTTCAAGAGTGGGGTCTCTTCCTCAGAGATGGACAGCGTTTAGTGTGTATGGCTTTGTGTTTGTGTGTGTCTCAGGGCAAGTGAGTGAATCTGCAGGCAGGAGAGTATTCCAATCATCTCTGATTTGCTGGCAAATTGAAAAATCCCCTCAATCCTTCCATCTCGTCATCCCTAGACCCCAACCCAATCAGACCCCACGACCAAACCCTCGAGCCTGCCATTTTTCTGAATAAATGTGTGTGTATGTATGTGTGCATGCATGTTGGCGGTGGTGGAAGATTCTGAGGCTAATGTTGGGTTGGATTATCCCCCTCCTCTTCCTCTTTGAAGTGCTGCCAATGGAACGAATTGCACTGTGCTGTCCCTAATGCACTGGCGAGCTTTCTCCATTTCTGTACTCCTCTCCTGAGTGCCGCCCCCAACGCCCCCCTCTTCCCCTTTCACCCACATCACTCATCCAATCAGTGTGAGACATGTTGAAGCAATGTGTGGCACAGCCATTGGCCAATGCAAGTTACTTCAGTTTTTTTTTTTTTTTTGTTTGTTTGTTTCTTTTTTTGCATTAGGTTGAAAGTGCTGTTGAGGTGTTTAGAGGGACTGCAGACGCTGCTGGATTCAATGAGACCATTTGTAAGATGATCAAAATGATGAGAATCATGAGAATCTCTGGAGGCCGGTCCAATGATGATAGATCACAGCAGGAAAAAACAAATAGTGAATTATTTGGCACCTACCATCTGTTATTATGTGATTATCCCTTAGCATTTCCAATTTGAGAAATGTTGTTTTGGTACTAAACAAAAAAAATTTAATCAATTAGATTTCTTATAAAATATTCACTTTGTTAATGTGCTCATTAGGAAAGTATGTTTAAAGAAACATTCTGAGGAGTGCTGTGAACATCTAAACTTTTATGGAACCTCAAGCTTTTGTGATGCTAAAAATAAAGTACCCAATTCCCACTTCCCCCCGTGGTTACTGTTGGTACATCTCTCAAGTTTTCACACCATGCATATCGCTTACTAGCATCTCCAAATATTGGCAGTCATGTTTCCATAAAATGTCAAGCAAATTTGTTGTGAACTTTTGCCAAAAAAGAAATTGCGAACTTACAGGCATTTCCATAAGCAGATGTGAATTAACTAAACTGCATGATGTCAATCAAAGGTGATATAAGCTACACTACTGATCGTAATAAACAGAGTAGAAGTGAAGCATTACTCTTTTCCATCTAAAATGTCAATGTCAGGCTGTTCAAATTATGAGCATTAACAGTTTTCAAAAGGGACAAAAAACCCACTGAGTGAGCATTAAAACTTTTACACTACATTCAGTTATTTCAGTTTTCCCATTTTCATAAGTGTTTCTAAATCAAAAGTTAAAAATGCAGATTAATTTCATTTATGTAAACACAGTTGCTAAGAGGTCTTCTAAAAGTAGATGGAATATATGTGAAAATAGTTCTGAAATATCAGAGACAAGTAAATATCATGGAATAGCATTAAATATGAGCAAGTAAGGACTTTTTATGCTGCCTTCACGTGCTATTGGGAAGATGATCCTTTCTATTGTACATTTAAATTTACCAGTGCATTGTGTTCAAGTGCTTTTGTTGTCATAGCCAAATGAAAAATGTCTGACACAATTTATCATGACTTACTACTTGAGTAAAACAGTTTTGGATGCGTTAATTAATTTGCTTCAGCATTTTCAAAAAAAACTTAATTCATTCATCCTCTGAACTTTATCCTCAAGAGGTCCAGAGGTTCATGTATATACTGACATATAAAGATGAACAACCAATCACTCTCACATTCTCAATTTAGCTTAACCATTTAACCTATTAATGCTTGTCTTTGGAGGCTGGGGGAACTGGGGATGAGGTTGAACTGGGGTAAAACAGATCAGAGGCAGAAAGGAGAAGGCTGGACAGGAGGCTGTAAGGTACCGGCCCATGAGCAGGAATGTGGGATTGGAGAGGGGGCTGAACTTTGCTGATGGAGGGGAATGTAAGTGTGAAAGAATCTCTTCATTTTCCTCATTCGTTCCTGTCTAAAGTTTTCACATTTCTAACTACTTAAGCTAAACAGTTGCAGTTAGTCTTTTCTGACCTGTGAGTACATGGGTGTTGGAGCCAAGGCTTGTGGAAGTGTCTGATGGCCCAGTGCATTATGTACCCTGCCCTCTGCTCACTCTCACTCTCTCACTGTAAAGACTTGGCAGCACATTTGGCCCAGCAGGTCAGCAGTCCCACACCCAGGAGGACCGCAGAACAGACCAGTACACTTATGAAACAGCCTACTTATGGGGAAGGAGAAGTGTGAAAACAAGAAATGGTAGAAGTTAGAAGGAGGGGAGTTTAGCAAAGTACTCACAGTAAGGAAACTGGGATTTGAAAGGTAGAATTTTCTGCCGAGCCAAACCCTGACAGAGGTTCAGCTTTAAGCTTGGATGAAACCGGATGGCGGCAGAGTGATATCTGTCATGTAAATCCTATTGGTACACTGTGTGCTGAGGAAAGCCCATCAGCTAGTTTTCCTTGGCTACTGGTCACAGTTTCACAGCTTGTTTTCTTTCCACACACCCCCCTCGGCGCTCCATTCTGTTTGAAAAGAACATAGAGGAAATTCAGAAACAAAGAATAAAGAATGAGTGGAAAATATATGTATACACAAGCATGAGACCAAAAGTTTAAAGGTTGAGTTCACATTACACTGATAAAAGAGAAATCTGTCCAGGGAAAGGCGAAAGAGAACTTTTCACAAGAAGCTAAAGACATGAGCAGACACATAGCTGCTACAAATTGCAATTGTTCTTATGTTAAGCCCACTGGAGCACTCACATCCAAAGTCATTTTTATTCATGAATTTGAGAAAAAGTTTCTTGGCAGAAGAGGCTTTCTTTTCATGTGTAGCGTTGTGTCTTTATTATCTCAAACTGCCAACATCTATGGGTTTGCTACGTTTTTTTTGCTGCCTGTGTGACTTACATCAACAATTCATGAATGCCAAGTGGGAGATCCACATAACACACCAAAGAAATCTCTCAACTCCTCCTATTCCATTTACTTCACTCAGCTAAAAAGAAGATTGAAGTTGGAAGGAACCAGAGAAAATCCATTGGCTTTTGTCTTCTGACTTTAAATTCTCCTGCTTAATTATACAATGAACCCAGCAACACAGGATTAGTTATTTGCAGCATTTATTGCTCTGACCCTTGTTCACTTTATAGGCACCAGGGAATTTTTTTAACCCTCTTGATGTTCAACCTTTGAATAACAGAATTCATTATTTATGTTAATTGTTTATGCAAAGTTTAGTTGGACAAAACCATTGACTAATACTTACAGTGAAACCCTAAACTCTGGTGTAAAGTGCAGACAAAGCTTTTCTATCATAAACATTTTTGTAGGCAGAATCTGTTAGTACTCCGCCCCCCTGAAGGGGAGGCAAAGGGTATTGTTTGTGGTTCAGTTTGTTTGTTTGTTTGTTAACACTGTAGCAGCGAAACTATTGGTTGAATTCATACCAAATTGCGTCTATAGATTTCCAGTGACCCAGAATACATGTGGTTTTATTTTGGGAGGAGTTGGTCAAAGTTCAAATTTTTTTTTTAGTTTTTTATATCTTTTTTCTTCTCCTATTTACTTATGAATGATGAAATTTCAGATGCCTATAAAAACATCAATTTTGTTTCAATTTACTTCCAACTTGGCACATATATAGAGGCAATTGATATGCTGACATTAGCACATGCATAGACACGATGACATCAGCTGGATCGATGCTAAAATAAGCTACTGTACGTAGGAGGGGTGCCCCTCCCACATATGAGATCTGTCGCCATGGTTGACAAGTTCCATTGGTCTTTTACTTGCATACATAAAACAGGAAAAAAATAATATGTGAACCCCCCATCATCAGTACAAAGATTTCACACATCTATGACAAATTGAAAATGAATAGCAAATTTGCTCAGTGAGTCAAGATTTAGGTTTTACACGGATTTTAAGTGAAGGCACACACTTCTGTTAGTCGAAGGATTCCAGCACGTTTAGTCTTCCATGTGGGTCCCTTTCCTCACTCCGCAAATTTGTGCCCTCCTTAACATATCTGCGATGGCATCTTTAATCATGCCCCTGTCCTGCGTCAGGAGTTCCTCTTCAGCTGTGATGATGCAATGAATTACATATATTGAATGTTTAAAATTTCTAATGGTGAGTTCAAAACAAGCTTAAAGAATCCCTACTAACAGCATTAACCCCTTGTGTTTGACTCAGTAGACTCAAACACGTCATTAATGTGAAATCTTTCTATCGATGGTAGGGGGTTAACATGTAATTTTTTTTCTCCCTGTTTTATGCATGCAAGTAAAAGACCGATGGAACATGTCATCCATGGCGACAGATCTCATATTAACCCTTACACTTCCATTCACAAAAGACTTTCATGTTGCACAATTCAAATTAGTATTGTTCACTGAAGCATGAAAACTCACCCAGGACACTGGGGTCAATCAAGGGAGAATTACACGGTAAATAAAAACATATGACCAGATTTTTTAAATGTATTCACGTTTTAGTTTTAGGTTGTTGTTTTTTCTGAGAGTCTACTTTTTTCTGATACACCCTGTACAGTATATACGTGTGTGATAAATGAGGTAGGCAATAGATAGAGAATTGAATTTCCAATAATTTAGCATTAGTTTGAAATCACTACGATGAACAGAGCAGAAGTTATTAACAATAACTTAGACTTAGACTTTATTCGTCCCAGAAGGGAGATTTGTTTCCGCTTGAGTCTACATAGGATTGTCACACAAACACACACATCAAATAGAAAAGAAAAACATACAGGAGAGGCAGACATAAACTAATCAGGTCTACTAGACAATATGGCAAATCATTTGGTCATGGTGTAATATCAATAATGCTTAAAATGTGACTGCTAAAGACAAACATACAAACTGACCAATATGCTTGCCCTCCAGCAAGCAACGAACAGACAGACGAACTGACTAATATGCTTGCCCTTTGGCAAGCAACAAACTGAACCAAAAACAATATCCCTTGCCTCCCCTTCGGGGGGGTGGGGTAAAAGGTGCACTGAGCCTAATCAATGACATGCCATCATCTCTCAAAAACTGTATCCCAATAATAAAAAGAGGATTGACACCACCACATGTTGTTTACAGGCACAAGGGTCAAAAAGCTGGTCCTACCTCAGATATGTTAAATGTTATGTAAATTTTTCATTGTACTGGATGATTTATATGACAGTTTTCATTTATTTACTGACTACACAAGCTGATGATAAATTATTAAAAAATACCCTCTCTTCACTAAAGCTACATGCTAAACACAAAAAAGTCCCTATGCAGATTTAACTAAACCAGTAGTTCAGATCCTTCCATTTGGTAGTCACTGCAGTGATTAATAGGTTTCAGGTCCGACAGGTTTTTTGTTTGTTTGTTTGTTTGTTTGTTTTCTAACTCTAACCGATGCAGTGAATAGCTTCCATTAGTTTGATAAACAGCATAAAGATTGGGTTGTGTTCAATGGAAAAAGGTAATCTGGTCTGATGAGACCAGATTGATCCTGTTATACAGTGTGATGGACGTATCAGGGTGAGAAGAGATGTAAATGAAGTGATTACTCATCATACCTATTGCCTACAGTACAAGCCTGTGGGGGCAGTGTTATGATCTGGGGTCAGGTCAGTTGTTCAGGTCAGTGAAGTCATATGTGGCAAGACCTGTAAAAATCCACGGGGTCTGAAGATCCACCAGACCAAGATGGGATGCTTGGTGCATGCGCAACCAGAGCAGTGCTCAAGGAACCACCGCAGTGAGGCACAGGAGGTACCGGGCCGGAACGAATCCCGTAGGTCCGGGTGCCCACTCACCCCAGTGGACCTTGGTGAGACGCAGGAGGAGCCGGGCCAGGAGTCACCCCACAGCGCCCAGAACCTCCACGCTCAGGAAGCTCAAGGTCCAGGAGTCCCACAACATCATCGGCGGGTTAAGTGGCCTCCAGCCAACAAGGGGAGCGAGTGGCAGAAGTTCGATGATGACCTGGAAGGTATCCTGGAAGCTACCATGAAGGGAGGGGCAGACCGGAAGCTCCAAACAATGGCGACCATGATCATCAGCATGGCCACAGAGAGGTTTGACATGATGGAACAGCGAGCCACTACGAACCAGTACTCCAGAAACCGCAGGACAGGAAAGATCACGCAGCTGCGGAAGGAGCTACGAGTTCTGAAGAGACAGTTCAAGGGTGCGAGCGAAGAGCAGAAGGCCGGGTTGACAGAACTACGAGCTGTGCTCAGGAAGAAGCTGCTGACGCTCCGACGTGCAGAGTGGCACAGGAGGCAGGCGAAGGAGAGAGCCAGAAGGCGAGCAGCATTCCTGGCAAACCCATTTGGGGCTACTAAACAGCTGCTGGGACAAAAGCGCAGTGGCCACCTTACATGCGCTAAAGGGGAAATAGACGCCTACCTCCGCAACATCTACAGCGATGCAGCCAGGGAGGAGGACCTCGGAGAATGCAGAGAGCTGAATCAACCACCCATGCCACTCATCAGCTTTAACACCAAGGCCCCTAGTTTGAAGGAAATACAAACGGTGGTCAAGGCAGCCAGGAACACCTCCGCACCCGGACCCAATGGCATTCCCTATCTAGTGTACAAGAGGTGCCCGAAGCTTCTCCACCGTCTGTGGAAAATCCTAAGAGCGATCTGGAGGAGGGGAAAGGTCGCTCATCAGTGGAGATATGCAGAAGGGGTTGGATTCCAAAGGAGGAGAAGTCAACTTCCATCGAGCAGTTTAGAACCATCTCACTGCTCAATGTTGAGGGGAAGATATTTTTCAGGATCCTCTCCAAACGACTACCTCCTGAAGAACCAGTACATTGATTCCTCAGTCCAAAAAGGGGGGATTCCAGGGGTACCAGGTTGCCTCGAGTACAGCGGTGTGGTGACTCAGCTGATCAGAGAGGCTCGAGAAGGGAAAGGAAACCTTGCTGTACTTTGGCTTGATTTAGCCAATGCTTATGGCTCCATTCCCCATAAGCTAGTGGAGATGGCTTTGGAAAGGCACCATGTCCCAAGCGACATCAAGGCTCTCATCATGGATTACTACAACAACTTTTTCCTGAGGTTCACCACTGGCACAGTGTCATCGGAGCACCATAGACTAGAGAAAGGGATTATCACTGGATGCACCATTTCAGTGATCCTCTTCACTCTAGCGATGAATATGCTGGCCAAGTCCGCAGAGCTGGAATGCAGAGGCCCCAAAACCAAGTCTGGAATGCGTCAGCTGCCAATCAGAGCATTTATGGACGACCTGACGGTTACAACAGAGTCAGTTCCAGGATGCCGATGGATCCTCCACGGCTTGGAGAGGCTTACCACCTGGGCCCGCATGCATTTCAAGCCAGAGAAATCTAGAGCCCTGGTCCTGAAGAGAGGGAAGGTGACGGACCGGTTCCAGTTCTCCCTGGCAGGCATGAAGATTCCCTCAGTCACAGAGAAACCCGTGAAGAGCCTTGGGAAGACCTTTGACTGTTCCCTAAAGGATGCCGCTTCCATCAGGGCAACCAATGAACAGCTGGAGAGTTGGCTGACCATAGTCGACAAGTCGGGTCTCCCAGGGAAATTCAAGGCCTGGGTATATCAGCATGGCATACTGCCTAGGATCCTGTGGCCATTGCTGTTATATAGCTTCCCCATCTCCACGGTAGAAGGGTTTGAGAGGAGGGTCAGCAGCCACCTGCGTCACTGGTTGGGGCTACCTAGAAGCCTGAGCAGCATTGCCCTGTATGGCAACAACAACAAGCTGACCCTCCCCATTAACAGCCTGACGGAGGAATTCAAGGTTGCCAGAGCAAGGGAGGTCCTCCAATACAGGGAGTCCAAAGACCCAAAGGT
>JAPTYQ010000007.1:2809574-2837199 GCA_029814465.1 Ostorhinchus cyanosoma | reverse complement strand
GCGGGAAAAGTATGCAGAACTGGTGGAGGAGTGCCGCGGACGGGGGTGGCGTGCAAGGTGCCTGCCCATTGAGGTAGGGACAAGAGGTTTTGCAGGGAAATCACTCTGCAAGGCCCTTAGTGTCCTGGGCATCACAGGTGCACGCAAAACAAAAGCCATCGGTGCATCATCAGAGGCTGCAGAGAAAGCCTCACGTTGGCTGTGGATCCAAAGGGACAAGCAGTGGACGAGCGCTTCTTGGACACAGGCCGGGAACTGATCACTCCTGGTCGGGTCGCCTGGGTGAGGGGGTCTGAAGTTGAAAGACCCGAAACCCCCTATGATCCCAGGTACTCTCACTGATGATGTGTCCAAGAGCATCACTAGATGTATGTAATAAACATATATCCATAAAATGGGGTCAGCCAAACTTGAAAATACTGAATGACCAGGTCTGAACATCAGTGGATTTTTTTCTTCCCTGATAACACAGACATATTCCATGACGACAATACTAGATACATCAGGATCAGATTGTGATGTTCCAGTGAACATGAAACATAATTTTCAGACATAGATTGGACACTACAGTGTCCAGACAGGAACCCTACTGTGAATCTTTAGGATATGTTGGAGAAAACTTTATGCTGCAGTCCAACTGTCCCATTATAAATACAAGATCTTGGTGAAAAATTAATGAAACTGTGGATCTAAAAAAATTTTGTGATATTTAATGTGATAAGTGCTGTGGGGCATAACGGATGACACAGTGAGTGTCCCCTGTAATAAAACCTAATGGTTCTCCAATGCAATACTGCATGTGGGACTTATTTTTGGGTTGACAGCGGAAGTCTCATGACAAACATAAAGCAGTTATCTTGGTAATTACCAATGTTGACTGATATAAACATGCAACTGCATGTTTGGTCATATCACCCAGTGAAACATGTTTTCATGAATGAATTTTACACACATTTGAAATATTTAATTACAAAATTATACAAAACTCCCTCGATTTGGCTGAAAATCGTTACTCTTGCTTTTTTTGGGGGGGGACACTTCATGTGCTTTTGAAAAGGTTCTGTTATATCAACCATTCAGATGACTGATTAGCTTTTTCCCCAGTGTCTGTAAAACAGTTGACAGGTACAGGCACATAAGTTCAATTTAGGTTGAAGAGAATAGAATCCTCTACTTCTTCTACTTACTCTCCAAACAAGTTGCTGGTTTCAGTTCTTATCCCTCACCAGTTTCAGAATAAATGGAGATCCCATCCCAGGACATCATATTGTGTTTATACAGAAGCATTCCAGTTTCAGTTTCACTACGTACATGAACAGCCGTGTCACAGTCACCACCTGTCATGGCTAGAAACAATGCCTACCCACAGTGTGAGTAAACAAAAAAAAGTAAAGCTGCTGACTGGACAGCTAAAAAAAAACAATGAGCCAAAAGTTTCTTTAAGTCCCCACTAAACAGAGAGGAGCTGAAGGGTGGGGGATAATTGATCACAAGAAATAAAGCAGCCAAGACGTTGCAGGTGGTTATGGATTTGTCTTCCAACTCTCTCCCCTTCATTCATTTTCATGTCTTTACAATTTGTGTGACAGTTTAGACATAAACGCCCTCACCCTCCTGAAGCCCTTCCAGCACTGGTGCCCCCACCCAGCCAATTATCTGGCACGAAACAGTCTCAAGTGTTATACAAGAGTAGGTAGGGTCAAATAGAGGACAGATCCATGAAAAAAGCATGACACCAATTCTGATCCTCTGTCTACTTGGTTATATGATACTTCTTTACCTCAAACACAGGCACATACATAGACAGCAGAACTTACCATGCTTCACTTCCACATGCATAGTCACATGTACGTATGCACAATGCACACCATACAAACCTATCTATTCCATACCGCCATGCATATTGACACAGGTATGCACACAGTCTTACACCTCCACACTTAAACAGTCTCTCTCGTAGCTGCAGGGGGGTTTGTAGCTACGGGCCAGACGGGCCGAGTCATGCAGCAGACAGACCCACCCTGTTGGATCAGCGTCAACCTGGCTCCCCACACACAGCTCAGCTCCAAACCTAATACTGGCTCACTACACACAATCCCTTCTTCTCCTTCTTCTTCTCAGGCTGCTGTCTTTTTCCAAGATGCTTCAAGGTACTGAGAGAGGTCCAAGAAAAGGGCCTTTTCTGTCCACCAGCAATAGTTTCTGTTAAAGCTCAAAATTCAACAGCCGCTTAAAGTGTTTTACCATGCAGTCAGGTCTTATTTGAAGATTTAGGAAGGACCTGGAAGTCATGCTTGGTTTCCTCCCAAAGTGACCGGCAGAGTAACGTAGACTCCCGAGGGAACCAGTATGCCATAGTTTACAAGCTCCCAGTTTCAGTGTTCTTTGGCCTGTGTTCGTTTTTGCTGATGGATTCTCCAGAGAGATTTGCAGACATAAAGAATCTTTGATTGGTGGGATTTGGACTTTTGATTTTGAGAATTTACCAAAAATGACATTCAGATGTTGTGATTTTCTTTGGGATTGTTTCAGTACATTTGATATTGTGATGCCTTGTCATATAATAGATCACTGTTAAATCAAATCAAGTGCTAGAATTGACAGTGTTGGCGGGTCTGTTGGGTTGAACAGCCCATTATGTAGCTGACAGACTGCCTAAAGAGAAAGTTCAGAAAATACCATAAAGACATATTACGTACTCTTAAAGTGTATTACATAGATTACTTGAATACTCTCTGATTGGCTGTGATTCTACAGGCTGTATTTTTGTATTCAGATGAATTTCTTTTATTAGAAGGTGTGTAGTAAGCAGGATACATAACAACCCCTTTACGTTCTATTAACACACTTTTGCATGTGGTTGTGGTTCATTATTTGGTATTTTAACAACTCAATATTGAATTCTGGCTGCAGCAGGAAACTCTTTTGAGAAAGACATGGACAGTGGGTGTGAACGTCAAAAGATATTTTGATTGGGAGGGTGGAGAACCAGACAGAGCTGAGAAGAGTGGATATTTGAAGAATTGTTTCCTGAAATGTGTCATGTCAACTGTTAAATGTACAGTGTGGTTTCTGTCGAAAGGGGGTCACTCAGTCAAAGCAGCAAACAATGTATTAATCGATGATGTTAGGAAGCAGCATGTGATTTTTTTTTTTTTGCAAGAATCTGTTTTTTTGCCGCCATTGCCAATGAAACTGAAATAGATGTGACTCAGATCTAAATATTTTTTTTACAGACAAGGTCTCAATGTGTCAGTGTTTTATTCTAATATTTAGTAATGTATATTATGTTGTGTCTCTTCATTCTTGTCTCTTCAAAATAGTCTGGTTTGACCAGCTGTAAATGTAAAGTATTATGAGATAACAGGATGTGGCACTTTATAAATATTGATTGGTAAATTGAGTGATTGAGGGATTGAAAGTCAAATAGCTGTAAGTAAAGATGACATTAGTGACAAAAGATATACTGACTGACTGGCTTAAATGGCTTAAAGCACTTTTAAGCTACAGAGTGGGTGTTACAGCTCACAAATGCAAGTCAGTGATCATTCAATTTATTTTTTTTTTATGTAAACTGGTATTAATTACAAGAATTCTCTTTCCAAATCAGTTGTAAATGCGAGCATGCTCATTTAGCTGCAGTCTTTGATCTGTACAGAGTCTGGCAGTATCTCTCTGTGTGAGCTGAAGGCGAGAACAGGTTTTACACCTTCAGGTACCTTCAAGCTCCATTCACTGTGCTAGAAGCCGCATGTTGAGATCCACTGCTGTTTAAAATGCTGCATGCTAAGTCTGACTGTGTAACACAGCCCTGAGGCTTCAAAGCTTACAGTACAGAGAGCTGCTCCTCTGACTTTACTCTCTGCTACACTCTTTCCACAAGGTCAATGAGCTGCCTTTCAGGGCACGAGGAGAGATCAGAAACATTTAATATTGCCAACTTTACTGAATATACATGTATTTGGCCACTATATGTGAAAACCACATGTGTGACATGACATTCTGACACACTGAAAGAAAAGGGCAAGACAGAAAACGCACAGACACTGAGGGAATATCTAGTGAAAACATGATTTATGCTTTATGTTAACAGTAATCGTGCCAAAACTGTTTAAAATAAATAACAGTAAAACATGGTCTTTACTCTAACTTGTTGCAGACAATAGGCGAAACAACCCATAAAGGGACTCTTAAGCAATTATGCTATGAGGCTAACAAAAACTGGCCTCAAGATGTTAATCAGCCAAAGTTCCCTAAGTCATACACTACAGTATATGGACAAAAGTATTGAAGGGTGTACACATGGAAGGGTGTTTCTTTTCTAACCAGGGTCTGGGCCACAAAACAATAGTGACAAATATCGTAATACGGATTTATATCATGATAGATACTATTGCATTGCATCGGTTACTTTTGTTTAAATTGTTATCTTTGGTTCCAAAATGCCTCAGATGTTTTTTTTACCCCTTGGCCAACTTCTGGTCGAAAGGGGTATTGTAATCATTTTGTCGTCTGTTTGTCCATCCCTCTGTCCGCTCATCTGTCTGTCCATTCAACAATATAATCACATTATCTGAAGAATGCATTAAGATACAGTATCTGCACCAAATGTATACTGTGGATGCATCTTGGCATGGAGAAGAAGCCTATTGAAAATAGGTCACCTTGATAAACTTTAAGGTCAAATGGCCTTTGTACCTTGTGCAGTCCAGTCTCACTGGACTCTCTAAAACAAGCTATAAGACAGCTGCAGTACATCCAGAATGCTGCCGCTTGGGTCCTGACTAGAACTAGGAAGTACGACCATATTAGTCCTGTGCTCACGTCTCTGCTCTGGCTTCCTGTCACTCAGAGAATAAACTTTAAAACAGCTCTGCTGGTGTATAGTCTCTTCATGGTCTAGCACCAAAGTACATCTCTGACATGTTGGTCCCATATGAACCATCTGGACCCTGAAAACTTCACCTTTTGCTGGTGCCCAGAGTCAGGACTAAACACAGCAAAGCTGCATTTCAGTTCCATGCAGCTAAACTCCGGAACAGTCTTCCTGGTGATGTGAGGCAGGCCTCTACTTTGACAATGTTTAAGTCCAGGCTGAAAACGGCTCTGTTCAACTGTGCATAGAACAGCTAAAGGGGTTCATCTGCTCTCTTCTCTTTTGCTTTATTTTAATGTACTATTAATTATGTTTTAATTGTAATTGTGTGTTTTTAACTTGTCTCTTTTCCGTTTTTGTAAAGCACTGTGAATTGCCCTTTGTATGAATTGTGCTATTCAAATAAATTTGCCTTGCCTTGCTTTATAATATCTTTGTACTTTCAAACATAAATATGTATGTAACAAGTTTTACACAAAGACAATCTAATCTAAATTATAGGGCAGTAACTTTCAACAGAAACTATATATTAAATATATTAAAAGTGCGCAGCACATTATGTTACTTTATTTCTCTCAACATTGATTTTCGTTTTTTTAATCCATGACTATGATTTTAAATGTTGTACCTCAGCTTTAAATGTTGTACCTGTTGTTTTCATGCTGATTTGAGATATAAACATCAATATTAATAATCAGGATGATATTTATCACAATATAAAACTCTATTATGACATTTGTCATTATTGTTTTATACCCCAGACTCCTATTAGAAAAGAAACACTTGAATTCAACATTTTGTCCATATAGTGTATGACTTAGGCAATTATAGTAATTATGGTATAAGGCATAATACTTTCCACCATCACACAACCTCTTTTGCTGTTAAAAAAAATTACTGCACAGCAAAGCTCACAGCAGATCAGAGTGGATGCAGGTGCTTTTGCACTTATCCTTAAGAGATATGTATGTGTATACGTTTGCATTTCAAAGCACAAATTTGGCCAGAGTCATGCAATGTGATTTACCAAGGTTTGCTTCAGTTGAGAACAGGTGGTAGAAGCATTGTCAGAGCAGATTGACTGAAAACGGTCCACATTTTCACCTATGGTCAACTCCTGGTCCAAAGATCATTGTTGGAAAGGGACACTGATATAATGTTACCAAATCACCAGGAGGCTCAACAAAAACTCACATAGATGTTTTACTTTCACATAAAGTCAAAAGACAACACTTGAATGAAATACAAGAAATTTTCATTTCAATGACAGTCAAGTTTTCAAGTGTTTTTTTCTGGGGGGTTTTTTGGACAATACAGACATTTATTCTTACTGATGTTTAAAAACAATATCCAACACACCATATAGCATAATGAATCTACCACAGGGGACCAGAATGTTATGAATTATGTAAATAAGACTTCAGTGCTATGGCAGCTGCAAATGTTACTTCTTGGTGTGTCCTCTTTTGTGACATCTGCCGTGCCATCTTCTGTAATTTCCTTTGGGAAATGTGCTTTCTCCTCTTGTATTTACTTCACTTGCAATGTTGAGCCAGGTAGTCTTTACAAACAGGTTGGGCATTGTTATTTTGATGTATTTTATCACTATTTTAATCAAGGTAATTTCCATTCCCTGCACCCTCATCAGATGTATCTGTGTGCAGTCTGTCTCTTGTAGTTGCATGGATAATTACTGAAAAGAGTTAGAATTGGCTGCATTCATAATTTTGTGTGTCGTTAGTAGACCACCCACTTAAACTGGACCTTCCCTTCGTCACTTGTTACTAGATTGCAGCCTTGCTACGTTCCACTGCCTTAATATATCTGACCCAGAGTCAGAAGTTAATATATTTAGATAAGAGGGTGAAGCCTAGAAAGAAATGGAATGAAACTTGCCAACCTTATAATAAATAGTGGAACACCTTCTTAACCAGAGCTACAACAGAGCTGTTTGTCAAGAAAATAGCTAATAAACAGATGCTCCCAAAACCTGACTTTGCCGGAAAAAGCAGAGACAGCCATTAAATATCTGTCATGTTTATTTCACGTTTAATCAGACCTATCCTAACAATGCTAAAATGACTTGTGGAACATATCAGAACATGCATAAATAAAGAACTTTCTGAAAGCTTCCCCTGAACTTTTAAAGCATCCATTAGCTGACTCTGTCCCCTTTTCTTGAAATATTTTTAGTCAGAGTGATATTTTCCCTGACATTTCCTGCCTGGCTGCTGGTCTTTTATCCCTACTAAGTGACATAGAAGGCCATGTTCAATTGTGCACCTCAATGGATTCTGTTTAGATCACCCGATAAGAGTGACAATGATACTCCTGAATGACTTTGACTCTCCTCCCACCTCTAATGTGCCATTTTTTTTCTTCTTTTATGTTTTTTGAACTTCTGTTGATATCTTTGCCCTGTCCAACTTCACTCTCACCATCCTTTTATTTCTTAACTATCCACTCTTGTTTCACCTACACGTTTTGGCCATTTGTTTTTCCTCTTGCCTCACTTTTTTCCTTCTCTCCATCATTTCCTATCTCCTCATCATCCCACTGGCCCCTCTGATATGAGCTCCGCTGGATGAAATAAATATGAGGCAGGGGAGGCATAAATATTTATAGCTGCTCTGCTTGTATAATTCTGTGTGGCTGTGTGTTGCATGCACATTCATACAAGTGGTATAGTGGTATATGTTTTCAGACCCTTGACCAGTACAGGTGCCAAGGCTGCTGTGGGGATAAATAATTCACTGGAAGATAAACCTTAAATTCACATCACTTTGATAAGACAATAAAGGCAGCACACTCACAAATGCAACCTGCCAATAAAACATGTGGGCCCTCTCACTTGTAGGAATAAATACTTTCTTGTTTACATGACGGCGCATACATGTGTGAAACAGATCAAGCATGCAAATGAAACATTCGCAATATTGCAAACATATACATGCATGAAATTAAATGTGCACATTGGCACATGCTGATAAGCTAACAAGCACCTTTCACACATACTCACAGATATAAACATATTTTACACTCCAGCACAACAACACCATGTCATGTATCACGGCTGTGAGTAACTCCTACACTATCTTTTATGCATGTACTTGGTTGTATGCGTTTAAGTCTATTTCTAGTAGTGTGTGTGTGTGTGTCCTAGAACATATGTGTGTACTTTTTGCAGTTAGTGTTTGCTCATGTCAGCCATCTCCCACTCACCTACTTCTACAGGTTCACTAGCAGCGTTACGCATGGATAGGGGTGCATCAATAAGTAATGAGAGCGATATGAGGGGCCCGGCGTTTGACCTGGGCCTTCAATATTTTACGGTAGGATCTCTAAGACGGCACTAGACGACACAGCGCTGCATCTCAGCCGTAAAATCTCACTTCACTGACTCTATGGCAGGCACCACCCTCTGAGGTCCGATTTAATAATGTCCTCCGAGAGCCTGTCAATGCAGTCGACACAAATACAGCCTTTTCCTTTTTAAACAGCTCTAATGTAATATATGCAAACACCATAAAGGCTTCTTTTTATAATTTTGAACCATCTGTTTATTCAATTAGTCCAGCTATTATATTTTAATGATACAAAATTTCAAGATAGTAGAGAGAATTTTTAATTTTAGACATTTATTTGACCATATTCTTAAAGAATCAAAGGATTAGATGTATGATAAATTCTGTTATGTGAATGAAACATCTCCCCAAAAGCTTCATACAACCCTCCGCAGGGGTATCAATCTATTCCTCCTGTGCAACTCTATACATGGCTATACAGGTTGTGGGCCTCTTTGAATAAACTGACTTCCTCAAAAACTCTAGACATATTTACTTTTTTCACTTTAAGCCATGATGATAACCATTTTGGAGCTTTTTTTAGGATCATGGTCCTGCTCCATCCATTTGCATCCAAGCTTCAATCTTCAGATGAAGTTTCAAAATATCTTCTCCTTGTTCATGACGTTTTGAATTTCATGCACCAGGATTCTGTATCACAAAGCATTAAAGGGTCACGAACATAACTTCAAATCTTCCAGTAGTGATACTGCACACCTAACATGGTCCGAAGTAGGTTATATGTCAGACACCTGTTGACCAGAGAGAAAGAATAAAATAGCTCACTGTGCTGTATAGATAGTTACATGTCCTCTGAAGAAGGAAATTGTTTTACAAAATGTCTAAAGCCTTTGACTTCCTTTGATGGTTCATTTGATACCTTAAAGAATTCAACAGTCAGTTTACCAGCTTCATTCAGTTTTTTTTTTTATTTGTTCTGTCTTTGCCCTCAAACTGTGTAACACCACCAGGGTTGAGTTGAAGAAATAAGGCTCAATTTATATGACACACTTGAAGTATATATCTAAGCAACACATAAAATTAATCAAATGCGCTGTAGTGAATACAGTCAGATCCACTGCCTTAATGATATGACACTTGTAAACATATTGACAATCTGTTAGTAGCTTTTCTTTCTGACTTTGGCTGCAGCAGTTGCATTGATTTCAGTCTGTATAATACTTTTAAAATTAGAAATATGTGACTCTTGACCTGTTCATGTTTGTGATCGATCATCTTATGCCACTTCTGCACCCTTAAAGCAAGAATTTGGGGTTGACTAAACAAGTTGATAAAAAAATTTTGTGATACTGCACAATTGGATGAAACAGAGTGTAGAAAAAGAATTAGCATTCAATGAGTTGACTTTGTTGCACCGCTTTGGGTGTTTTTAAGTACTTTGTCATCTGTGACTGTTTTAACAAAAAATGTAAGTAATTCTATTTTAAAGAAAAACGCAACCACAGAAGAGAAGATTCCTGTAAGTTCACGGTCAAACAATGGGTGATTACTTTTCTGTAATTAACATGAGACATTAAACTTCCTCGTTTCTTTTGCATAGCCTCAGTTCACCTGAGTTTTTACATTTTGCAGGAAGCTGATGGAAGTAGAAATATATTAGTTGTCTGCATCTGGCATTAAACACCACCTCAGACAACTAGACAATCCTGTGTGCTCTCTTGTTTTATACAATGGCAATACGCACAACATAAAGGCAACATTCATGATGGAAATTTGCACATTGTCCACTTTCGATCATATTTTCAAACAAACGGCTGTGTGTTTACAGGCCGGCATCCTATAACCTCAAAGATAAAGTTATTCTTATTGCAAGCAAGTTTTCCAGGAAGCGTCAGCAGGGTCAAAGAGTGCAGAGAATTGATTTAATTTGGACAAAGAACCTCTGGCTATTTATTATTGTATATCAAAGTACAACTTTTTTCTTCCCTTTAAAGTGAATTTACATTTGCTCTATACTGTCTCTGTTCAACTCAATGCAGACTGTTTTTCTGTGTATACATTTATGGTTTGCAATTAAAGTTGATTTCATACAGTAGCCAGCTTAAATTAAAAAAAATATTAATTTAAAAAAGGCTAAATTACAAATAACAAACTTCACTGATGTTATCACGGCTCCTTCAGGCGCATTTTACCACTTTGTCAGCAGTTTTATGACCTGCAATGTAAATATTCTCTTGACCAAGCATTTATGTCGACGTGTTTATTTGCTTATATATGAAGTGCTTAAGAATGAGGCTGAGGCTTGCATTTGCAAGACTGTTTGCAGTATTTGAATATTACCAAAATGTTGTCAGGGTGTTGGGGCTGTTAGGGGGTTTGGGCTGTTGGATTAGAACTGTTATTGTATGTGGTTTCCCCTGGCCTACTTTTGCATGTTGTTATGCACACTTGTGTCCTCATTTATATCTGTTCGTATAGATTGAGGTTGCCATAAGACCCTTCCACCTAGTGTTTTAGTGAATTCCAATTACACAGCAATAACTGTAAAAACAGGTAGTGGAAACCCGTCCTACACTTAAACATACTTGAAACTTGCTCTGCAGTCTTTGTGCTACTCGCAAATCTTCTCTGACATCAGATTGATTTGGCTTTTTGCCTTGGTATCTATAATTGTCAGAGCCCGACCGATATGGGATTTTTGGGGCCGATAACCAATATATTGGCCGATATCCAATATATTGGCTGATATATGAAATAAGGACATTGATCTACACAGGATATAATAATCTTATATTAGATAATTGTGGACATGTGGATTAACAGTTGTATAAATCTTTGTTTATCTCACAAAGATAATTGGTACAACTATAAAACTCTGTATAATATTCTAATATGAGACAAGTATGTGACCCATGGAACCACGGGTTGTAGATGTGGTAGTTTCTATGCTGGGGAGAGCAGACTTTAGAAAAGATGGGAATCTATATTTTATTTAGTAGTGACATAAAAATTGTTCGTTAAATCATTCTTTAAAATGTAAGTGAGACCTAACTTTAATGAGTCCAACTACAAACCAAACTATGGAATTAAAAATAATTAGAGCAAAAAATATTACTGACCACAAAATTATGTGTTCACTCACAAATGCTGATTTGTCTTCCCATGGCACTACAATTTCCCATGTGGACTAAGGAGTAAACTGAGCATGTGCAGCGTGAATTAGATGAGCCCAAAGCCATTCCTGATTGGAGAAATTGCAAGTGTTAGAATTGACCTATGTTACCACTGACCCCAGTCTCTCCTACACTATTAACACACAAGCGTTCCTGCAGAATGGTCTGTGATTTTCAGACTGGAGCGAGGTCGGAGCGGGGACTACCGGTCCATCCTTGTCGGAGCGCGGTCTGTGAATCCTGTGATTGTCTGTGTGCGCACGCGTGTGTGTGGCGGGTGATAGCATGAATGTCAGAGCAGAAGTGAAAGTGAAACTGACAAGTTTTCCTCTTCCTCTAACTCTCTAGGCTGTACACACACACACACAGGAGCAGCGAGTGACAGAAGCTCCGCAGCAAAAAAAAAAGTGAATAAATCGGCTACATATTGGCTGATGTCAATTAATCAGTGAGACCCTATAATCGGCCGATTAATCGGTCGGGCTCTAATAATTGTTGTCTGTTTTTTGTTGCGTTGTATTGTAAGTGTACAAAGTTATAATCGTGCTTTGCTTTAAGTCAGGAGTGTCAAACTCATTTTAAGACAGGCTCCACATACACGCATACAGCCCAATATGATCTCAAGTGAGCCAGACCAGTAAAATAATAACAGTGAGAAAAGTAAAATTATATTATGAAAATGTTTACATCTACAAAGTTTCCTTAATAATCTGAATAAAATGAAAAACCTGTAAAGGTGCCTAAGAAAAATAAGTGCAATTTTAACAATATTATGACTTACTTTAAACAAAATAACTCTTCCTTGATAGAAATATGAGACATGCTCAATACAATTTCAATAGAATTCATTCATCCAAGTCTTAACAGATATAAGAACAGCCAATCATAATTATGTAGCGCTGCATCGAACCAATCATGCTAGAGCCATGGCAAGTTAGGTTGATGCACACAGCACAGGCGCAAGAGCCAGCCACAGCACACATGCTAATGTTTGGGCTGCAGCAGGAGAAAATCTGTGTTACCTTGGGTGAAAATTTGACCAACAACTCGGGGTTACTGAAGGTTAATGAAAAGTAGGGCGTGATATAGAAGACAGGAGTCAGACATTCAAAACATGTTAAGTTTTTGGTTTACACCAGTTATGCCAGTTATGGAACACACCCCCACATGTATACCCCCGGCATTGTTTTGTGAAGATAGTGTGTTTTGTTTGTGTTCTCTTTTAAAACCTGAAACCTTTTGCCTGCTGGTCAGACTTTTAGTTTAGTTTTAAATTGCTGTTAGTTGGTCATCCATCTGTCTGTCCAAAAACTTTTTATTCGCCATAAATAGTGATGTTTCAGGCCACAGCCATGGGATGTTTGATGAAGGGCTGCAGCCCAAAACGTCACTATTTATTGTGATTTTTTTTTTTTATATACGAGCTCACAGGTGGTGCAGGCCTTATCTAATTCTTTCATCCACTGTTTCTTTGGGATCCTGCAGACCTTTTAGTGATTGAATGTATGTGTCATCACCTCTTTTCATGTCCAAAAACTTTGTCATGCACTGAGAAGTCAGGCCACTAGGGGCAGGCTCCAAAAGAGTTGGTTGGAGTCGGCTGTGTACACGCCGTGTATATCTGCATGTACTCGTGTACACAGCTCACACTCGATGGGGACCCAATTGGACATGACAGTGCACAGCATGGTTAAAAAAAAAAGAGGGATGAATGAAAATGCCTCTGTAAACCATTGTTTGGAAAAACGATTACTGGAGTCTCAACTTCTTGTCCAACTTCACTGTGGCTTCACAGTGGAAACGCGATAGAGTGTGAGAGAAATGGGTGAGAGAAATGTAACTAAACAAGACTAACTTTCCTGAGGATTTTGCACAAGCCTGTGGGAATGATCCTAATGTTACGTGATTGTTAATAATGCAATAGGGCTGTTCTCACATAACGTCAAAATGATGTCAAATGTTCAGACAAACAAATACATTACAATGGTGTTGATACCTGCTGTAGCATGTATAATATTGAATGAAAACGACATCCTGGGAGTTTGCGAAGCACAATGTAGAAAAACTTAAATGATGGTTGTTATGTAGAGACCTCAAAGTCATCAGAAAGAAAGCAGTATTAGTGGAACGGTATGTATTTTTCTTAATTAGCACTCATGCTGTAGTCTCGGCCGTCGGTGGCATTGCTACTATGGTGTTGCTAAATTTTGACTTGATAAACACATTGAAGTCAATAAATGTATGGGTAGATATGAATTCTACATATGGCCTGTTTCCTCCCTCATCTATGAGCACAACAGTTGCCAGAATTGTTGATGAGAATTGCCGCTAATCATAAAAATAGAATACTAAGTATTATTAGTCTACAGGCCCATCTTCTAAATTACAATTAGGTCTATGTAATTATTTTATATATATCGTGATTCATTGGTTTGTACTTTTACAATGAGTGATGCCATGCACAAATGCATGTTTATGTTTTCATTCCACTGAGAAAAAAAGGTAAATAAACATACCTGCGCAGATGTTGCAGTCACTGGTATTGGGTCTGGATTTTCAATTGTTGGTCCCTTTCCGAAATGCAGAGAACAAATATAGGTGTTTTGGTCACATTTTCAACTGTAAATCCCTCTCACTTACAAGCTCATACCCAAGTTTGGCATTTCTCGAGATCCCTTCTGGGCTTAGGAAAAGCAAGGGGGAAAAAAACTCCCTTCATGTGATTACGATGACCATATCGCGAGTCACTGAGGGACACTGCTGTTAACAAAATACTGAAGTTGAATTGATATTTAGGATAAAAATACAAACCAGAAATCTGATCTCATATAAGGACACTGCATACACCTTAAGGTGCTGCACTGTTTGTTTGTCTGAATCCAATATGTCCAGCTCTGGGTATAGGCAATATAGGCAGTGACCTAGGGCACTATCTGTTGGAGGGGATCCCAAATTACAGACCAAAAAAAATAAAATAAAAAAAAAAGATCAATTAACATATCTGTATACTAAACTTGAAACATACCCTTTACATGTCCTTGACGTTTTCTCTTAAATAAATCATAATTAAGCCTCAATATGTCAAATCTTTATTACATTTATCCCACTTTGTGATTTCTGTCATTCACATTTATTTAAGGCATGACACCAACTCACATGATCTCTTAAAGATGCTAAGCATCTAAACGGTTTAAATTACTTCTCATTGTATATTTATTTCTCTTAGACTTATGGTTCATTTACATAAATTCTTTACCACTGTATGGACTGTTTGAGATAAATCTTGGATTCTCTTATGGAGTTATTGCACAAACCAATTCCAGTATTGATTCACAGTCTCAAACATTTTACATATTACAAATCAACATATCAGTGCCAGTCAATATTTTAAAGATTTTCATAAGTCTCGCCAAGGGTTTTCAAGTACGAGCACATTATGTTATTCATCTGAAACAGTTTACTGTTCTTCAGCACATCTGTCATATTCAACCTCTGACAGCAAGGGATGCAACTTTTCAAATGACATTGACCAAGTGTGTAAAATTAATGACAATTTCATTAGAACATGATGTTCATAATATTCATAAATGTGAATATTGTTTTGGTTTGTGTAGAATTGTGTGAAAATCTGAATTTTTTTGGCTGTTATAATTGTTATCATTACCTTACAATGAATGACATCTATCTACAGAGGAATGCAGGTCACCTTTCACTGAGTCTGCACATTGCACTGCCAGAGAAAGTCTGCATAAGCTACCAACAGATTTCCTCTTCATGTTTTTTTCTGTATTATGGTAGTGTCCATCCAGCATTAAGGTGTATTAGTGTCACCTACCATATCTCCAAAGGCCTTATTGCTCTAAGTAAAAGGCCCAGAACAGGTCAAATAAACACTGAATCTAATGAGGATTGTGATGAGTTTTACAGTCACCATAAGGGAAGAGGATCAGTATATTCAGTTTGTTATGATCTACACAGTCACTGCTAGATCGTGTTTAACAGAGAGAGTTAGAAACAGCTTTTCCAAATAAGTTCTGACACTGCAAACATTTAGTTCATATACTGTATGTTTCTGCTGGAGGGGAAGCTTCGTCATTTTTGGATTCACTCGTGGAGTGTAAAGCTAGTGACTAATGTCAATTTTCATAACATTGAGGTGAAACAACTTCACAGTAGACATTCTGTTCAAACATGCACAAATGTTCCGATCGCAGTTTAAAGCTTGTTAATACTATGAACCTGTTTTCATCTGGTCTTGGCAACAGAGACAGTGTGATGCTGAGGTGGTGCTAAATAGCTGTATCACCACTGATAGAAGTAGACAAAGTCAGTGCTTTGCCTTTTGGTCAGAGCACACAGCTGACAGCTTGGCTGACCTACGTTTCTCAGTCTGTGAATCCAGAGAACAGTAAAGTGAAGCTAATTGTCAGGTTCCAGAGATTACAGTCAGCTGGGTCCACCCTTTTGGAGCCAAAAAAAATCCATCATTTTCCTGTTTCAGTGTAAAGCTCTTAACGCATTTTTGTCCACTTTCCCACATGCTATAATTTTGTCCCAGTCCGCCTGCATGAAGCCTTCCTGCTGAGCACCCTGTAGCATCTGCAAACACATTCCTCAGACCTCCACTTACCCCTGGCTGTCTGGGCAATAAAACATAGCCAATTAAGTTTTACTCCTCGCTGCGAGAAGACCTTCTCCTGCTGCCGAGTGGGATTTCAGTCTGAATAACTTCCTCTCCAACTCCCCCTTCTGAAAAGAGGTGGATGGAAACAAACCCCTGGACCCTACCTACAGAATAGTATGAAATTTCATCAAGAGGCAGTCTAAATTTTTTCTCAAATTCTATACTTCTAGGTTTCCCCTTTCCTTTTGGTATCTGTGCATTTTACTTTTTGCAAACATAGTGGCTTGCTTTCTGACATGTGGGTGCTGGGATTTCAGTTTATAAGAAAATACACTGCCTGGCCCAAAAAAAAGTCACCACCTGGATTTAACGAGCAAATAGGTAGGAGATTCCGATTGGATAATTACTGCATGGGTGATTATCTTTCAGCTGGCAACAAGTTGTTCAAACCCAACTGTAGAGTAGTTTCTCATTGCTTAAACAACCACGACGAAGACACATCCCATGGTTGTGGAAAACAGGTTAGTCTGTTTGAGAGGGGTCAAATCATCTGAGAAGATTGCAGAAACGACTAAAATTGAGTGAAGAACTGTCTATCACATTATTAATAATGTGCTACGCACTTTTAATACCCCTCGGCTAAATATTGTGTAAAATTCTGTCAAAACTTACTGCCCTATAATTTAGATTAGATTGTCTTTATGTAAAACCTATTACATGCATATTTATATTTAAAAGTACTCAGATGTTATAACTGTACAAGGCCATTGGATTTGAAAAAGTAGTACTATTTACAATAAGCCGCTGCTCCATGCAAAAGTGCATCCACAGTTTAAATTTGGTGCAGATATCTCAGTGCCTTCTTCAAATAATGCAATTATGTCATTGAGTGGACAAATGGGTGGACAGACAGATAACACAACGATTACGATACCCCTTCAGCCAGAAGTTGGCCAAGGGGTAAAAACTGGTGGAGAACCACTGTCTTCGAGGACAAAATGTGGTCAGAAAAAAATCCCGATTGATCATGATTGGCAATCACTTAAATGTTTGGGGAAATTAAATGGAAGCCATGGCCCTGATGCTATGCCTGTATAGTTCCAAATCTTGACACTAGGTGGAGTTTCATGACTAAAAAAAATCATTGTGCCATCCTTCGTGTACTTGAAAGATATTTGGTTTAGACATTCCATGTAGGGATGCAAATAAACGATTGATTAATTCATTGATCATTAGTTGGCTGACCTTATCGATTGATTAATGGTTAATTGATAAGCGGCGATTTTCCTGAGAACCTCAATTCCTCCTTCAATAGTGTCTACAAGAATAAAAGCTAAATATTGTTTATATACTTGAAAGATTGGATACAGTTCAGGCAATGACATTTATGGAGTTGAACAAAATAAATTCTGCAGAGGAATAAAATAAAATCAATGGATCTTAAGAGGGGCAGTTTAGAAGAAATGGGCATTTCTGACTTTTTTCTGACATGATGGAAGGAGATTTCAGCCACTGCCACCCACCCCCCACCCCCCGTGGGTGACCGACCATAAAATACCTCATACTGTAGCCCGGATCAGTAGCCTGGAGGTTTGTGGTGGTGGAGGGGGGGTGCACACGTTCAGCTGGAAAGTGCATGTGCGTGCCTTTCATTCGATAGGATGCACGCGAATACGTTTCGGTCAGTGAGTGTGCGTGTGTGTGGGGGGGACTTGGCCACTCACATGCAGTTCGGCCGGGGTGGGAGTGTTGCATGCGCCTGTGTTTCAGTCAGTAACCACGCGCATGCACAGGGTGGTGCTGTCCATGCCCCCACAGAAGTGAAAGTGAAACTTAATACTCATTTATCTTTTCCCTTCTAAAGCTTCACAGACGTTCATTTGAGAGGGTGGAACGTTTGTCCTGGTCTATTATATATTGTACATATTTCTAATAGGACTAATGCAACGGGGATGATTTTTTTTCTGACAGAATGTTTGGTGTGGCGAAAGATGCAAACCTGTACCAGTGGAAACGCTGCCCTCCACCAGGTCCCTAAAGTGATTTATCAATGCTAGGGTCCTGTTCCATGACTATACTGGTCATGGAGTCGCAACGTGGACAAGCCAGCAGCCTTTGGACAGGTGTGGACAACTGCCCCCAATATTCAACGACAGCGATGAAGCTGAGTTTAGGCAGTGGCGCAGGAAAGGGCAATTAGCCGACAATTAATGTAATTTAATCGAGCAAATTCTTATCAACAATTAATTGATAGTCGATTAATTGTTTACATCCCTAATTTCATGTTTTCCATATCAATAAATATGGAGAAGAAGAATTAGTTAGATTACCCACAAGGGGCTGCTCAACAGTTTAAAATCACTACACTGTCTTGTTCATATCTCTGGAATTATTTGTCTGATTGACTTCAAATCAAGTGCAAATGAAAGGTCATGACCTGGGGTTGCCTCACGTCATGACATCATAGCTGTTTGATTAAGGATGGGGGCGTTTGGGAATATACTGTTTTGTCTAGTTTCCAAATGCTATTTCCATCTACCCTAGTCGGTTTGGACAAGACTGAACTGATTTACAGTACGGCAGACTTACAACACTATGACAACACCAGAGTTTAGCAGTAAGCTGAACTAGTGAGGCGTAAGATCTGTCCTTTTTCCTAAAGAAAGGGATTTCTTGGATTTATTTAGTTGTAATGGTGGACACTGGAACTGGAGCTGGACTGGCAGAAAAAAAGAAAGATGGAGTGATAGATGACGGACTAAAACACTGGTAAACTTCTGCATTGAACCAATGGACAGAACGAAGGCAGTTAAAAGGAATGAAAACGGAGCTGGAGTTGGCCCTCTTCCTTCTACACAAGTATAGAATGCTTCTTTTCTTTATACATATGTATTGTAACATTGTATTTGAATATAGTGGCTGTTGGTAGCTCAGTCAAACATTTAGTAAACACGTCTGCATTAGTCGCATGGCTAGCTCTGTGGTGTAGGTAATCTGTTTTATTTGGAGCATTGTTTCACTCCCAAAATAAGGGCTTTGTAAGGTGAGACTGAAATGGTTCTGTATGGAGTTGAATGTTCATGCTGGGGCCTGGATACTAAACTGCCCTTCAGGAACAAGACCATTATAAAAGTAGAATACTGGGAATGCAGAAGGCTGAAGCAGCTAGCGCTGACCTGCTAATGCAGAATGATGAAGATGTTGCATGCCTGCAGTCATTTCTGAAAATGCTTGAATACTTTGAGGAAAAGCTAGAGCAAATGTATATTATTGGGTCTGTAAATAACACTCCGGAGTAAAAGAGACATAGAAGCAGCTGTCGGACCCAAAGTTACTTTTCACTTTCATTTTCAAGGACTTTATGAAGTTTGATTGATGTCTTGTTTCAAATGTCACTTTGCACCCTACAAGTATCTGTCTTGAAAAAAATGCAGAGTTGTAAGGAAGATCCACTCCTCATTTATCAGCTTCAAAGCTATTGTACGCCTTGGCCAGAATAATGCCCTTATAACAGTAGGTGCTAGTGCTCATGGAAAGTGGAGTTTTTGTCCATTAAAAACGCCACCAATTCTGGCCGAAGGTGTCGCTGCAATCCACTTTAAACAAACTCTCTGTACAGGACCTTTAAATTCCAATGCACAAGGTGAATCAGAATTAACTCTCATTTTACCCTTGAAGATATCTGAGGTGCTTTGAACAAAATAATCCTTTAATTAATTAATAATTAATTGATTGATCGTTTCTTAAAGATGTTAAGACACTGACTTGACCCAATTGAATTTTAATTCAGGGTCAGAAAGGAAAGTTTTATGAGGTGAAAAATGAAATTTACAATTTCAATTTGGAATGGTATTTGCTCTAAGGTACTTTTTATTCATCTTTGCTTTTATTTTGTTGTTGTTTGGATTGAAAGAACGCGAGTGGCAGATAATACCATCATTAATTTCAGTTAACTAGTGTGACAGAAATCTGCTTTTAAATCTGTATCTACCCAATAAAAAACTAGTCTTAGATTATGTCAGATTAAATCAATCGCTATTGGTGAGTTCCTGTTTAAACAGATTTTTGAGACAGTCATGAAATCATGGCTGGATGATTTTCCAGAAAGGGAGCTTTTTCCAAGATGTGTAATGTTATTTTTAAAAGGTGCAATTAATAGCTACGGATTTGAAAAATATAAAAAATAACTTTAATCTCAAAGAAGCTATTGCTGCTCATTATCACATGTGGCAAACTGTTTACAAGTTCAAGGATCAAGAATCATAGTCATAATGAATAATCACCATCACATATTCATATGATATTAAATAAGCGGAACTGAGCAATTCTTCTCCATGGGAAAATGTCAAGAAACAGTGTATAACATTGAGTCCTGACAGCAGACCACTGTCCATGTTGTTGCCTTTCTCCCTAAATTAGTTTTTTTTTTTTTTTTATTGTCATTTATTTATTTGTTTGTTTGTTTATTAATTTTAATTTTAATTTTAATTTTGGTAGGTATTGATAGGCTCCTGTACCCCTACAACCTTCTGGAGGATGAAACAGTAATTTTTTTATTTCTTGCATTATTACTTTTAAATTAGATTTAAAAAACATATCTTTTAGCAACAGACATTAAAGTGTCTGTTGAAGTGTTCCATTGTGTTAAAATTATGACAACCACAGAACAGGTCTGCTGCTGTTAATGGCCACAGTGTTTTACCGGGTACTAGAAGGACAAAAAATTTCCAAAAGCTCAGACCAGTTTGCTCTTTAATCCTGTCAGGGCTGATGCATGCTGCATGCAAGGCAGCCGAACCATGCTGTCTGGATACATTGTCAAGTGAGAATTTGGAGACAATTTAATCCCCCCTCAAATCCTGTTTTGTTTGCTGACATGAAACAGTTTGTCCAATAAAACCTCAATCCAAAGGAGACGAAGGCTTTGGAGTAATAAGGTTTTCATAGCCAGGATTTGATCTTTAAATATTTGCTATTAGACATGGTGTGATGTGTACGCACTTTCCTTTCATTTTCATTAAACCTGGTGTGTGAGCATACGTTGTCTTCCCGTCTGCTGCTTTCTGTATTTTCTCCCCTTCGTTTTTCTATTTTCACCTTTATCACTACATGGACAGCACATGAGGAAGCTGCACGAAGGTGGGGGGGAGCAGATGAAAGAGTGGGGAAAGGTGGAGGAGCCGCTGGGGGAGAAGGGATGACAGAGGATGAGAGAAGCTGACAGAGAAGGTAGAAAAAGAAAGAAAAAGAATGGATGTACAAGATAGGAGACAGAAGAGAAGAAGAAGAAAACGAATAGTGGATGTGGAAAAGAAGAAGGGAATGTATGATTTGACAGGAATGAGAGCAGAGACAGGAGTTGAGTGTTGGTGTCACCAGGTTTATTTAGAGTTTATTGGTTTGGCAAAGCTCCAGGCGCCTTCCACATACTCCTCTAGTATGCATGTCAGCCTGCAAGCATTTACTGTATGTATACCCATACTTAAGTATAAACACGTGCACAGATACATTTGCATCCAGGCAACAAAAAGTAGTAAAGAACTCTAATGCAAGATGGACTAATGTATTTAACATGTGTCAAATATAAAATAAAATGAAAAGCTCAACATTTGACTGGAGAGTAATGTTACCCTGGATTCCAGGTGGGCGTGGCTACAGTCCGACATGCAGGAGCTAATAAATCATGTAGTCTGTGTGTGAGTCTTGTGCACTGGAGTGTGTGTTTGATTATTTGCGCGTGTGTTGTGCACATTAGGGAGGGTTTTCACTCCACTGTATCCAGCAACAGCAGCTTCCACTGTCTGTCTGCCTGCTTGTCTGACCCACTTTCTCCTTTCCCTCCTACCATCCTTCCTTTGTTGCCTCCTGTCTTTTCTCTTCTTTCCTACATCTAATGCTCTCTTCTGTTCTCCTCCCTCTCAGCCATCCCTCTTTTCCTCCTTTTTCTATGGCCTACATCTTGATTTCCTCCCTCATTTTGTATGTTTTGGAATTTCAGCAGTTTTTTTCTCTTTTCTTCTGGACACATTATGTTTAATCAGTCTAGACTACTTCAAATATGTGGTGATTGTTCGAAACCAACATGCTGTAAGATGATCATATTGAATGATACCAGAAAATGTAGTTTTACAGTCTCTTCTCACACTGCGAACAGGGGATATTTTAGCATGGAGACCTTCAAATTTAGTATTGGTTTTTGGCTTTGTTTTTTATTGTTTTTACCAAGAGCTGTGCAATGGCCTGTGAAATTATATAATCAAAAAAGGATTAAATTTAGACTTCCAGTGCATGTTGTGATATCTTGGATTCAGTGACACTGAATGGAAAGATGCATTTTTATTGATAACCAATAAACTAATAGAGTTAAATCACAATTATTACCCATAGTAATCATAGTGTTTTACCACATTGTACAGCCCTGTTTTGTTTTGTCTGTTCTAAAATCTCTGAGGCAGCTGAAGTTATATTTCAAAGAGGTCAGAAAAGTAAAGTGCCAAAGTAACTGCATTATAGGATAACAGGCTGACTTGTGTATAAACATCTAAAACGGTAAATTTCAAACCATAAATACAAAGGAAGAGGTTTGGGTTGCCAGCAGTTAGAACACTTAAGAACACGTACTCCACTGAGCTGAGTCTGATTCTGAGCTGCCACAGCCACTATGTGAGGCTGTAAACTCCACTCAGAATTGTGTGAATTGACTTTCAGAGGCTACTTTTTTCCAGTCTTTCTGCTTATACTGTTTTTCTCCAAAACAACCCAGTACAACTATAAAAAACACCATCTTCACACAACTCTCTCACCAGGTTACAGCAAAGATCACTCCACAGCATCTGCTGCACACTACACTCATGTAACACTCTACACTGAACCACAGGTCTGGATCAGGTGACATTTCAAACCCTTCAGTCATGGTTTTACTTTAGTGATCTGTTTCTGTTGCACTTCTTTGCATTTGTCCCATGTGTAATTTTTTTCCTCCCTGACTTTTTGGAATTTCCACTGTGGATTTTTCCCGGTAACCAGTTTTGGTAGACAAGGCCTGGATCAATTTGGCCAAAAATATGAGTTCGGCAATTATGTTACAGACTAACAGCACACACACACATACCACTGAATTCTACATTACTTTCTGTAGGGGTATGAGATGGTTGTGCCTTGTTTTGATGCTGTGGGATGTTTGGTAGCAATGTAACAATACTCCTGTATTAGCTGAAACAAAGTCATTCACCAAGACCCTACCCAGCTCCTCAGTTTTTGTCCACACCCTGTCAAAAGTCAAAAGTTTTCTCTTGTGATATCATATTCCTGTATGCTACTCCATACAAGACCGTTTGATGCCATCAAGCTCAAAATACCGTAATTAGACTGTGATCAGCTATAAATCAAAGTATATATCTTTCTGACCTCACTATTATAAAACTTCTTTCAAAATGGAAGTCAGTATATTATCAATATATATGCATATGACATGTTTTAAAACCCAGTATCAAATCAAGATCAAATCAAATTTTATTTATATAGCGCTAAATCATAGCAGATGTTATCTCATGCCACTTTACATATACACTGATAAAAATTATTCTGAGCAGATGTAAATCTAACATAATTAAATAGATGATACTAACAATAAAAAATATGTTCTTACCTTTACGTGAATATATCTAGTCGTGAACTGAATCTATATTTGTTCAAAATACAAGATATTGTTAATTTTTTCTTTAACATAATTAATCCCAGCATATCTTTTTGTGTACACCTACACTACAAATAATTATCTTGTTGTATTTACTTGTTGTGGAATTGTTGTGAAATGGGGGAATCCCCATGCATATTCCAGCTTGATCACATGTTGACAATCTAGTCTTCACTCCTGACAGAACAGTAGCTAAAGAATGTTCTTTTCTTGCAAAAATTATACATTGATTTGGGGTTCTTAAGCCTTAACATGCAGTGACTCTATAAAGGCATTAATAACATTTAAATCTGCAGAGGCAAAACATATAAACACCAAATCCAAATGTTTGAAAGAAGGAATGTGGAGTCAGACAGACATGCTTTATTTGAAATCCAGGCTCATTAAGTTAAATAGTGATTCCTATCTGTTCTATGTTATGATCTATTTTGTGTCATGACCAAAGGTTTAAGAATGAAGATAACACACATTAGCTGGAGTTTCCCTCTGAGCAGTCTTATTGCTCTATAATGTTACAGCATCATGAGCTCTAATGGCGTCACCCACTGTTTTAGGATCCTCTGAAGGGAGCTACAAAAGTAACAAATTAACACCAAGCTCCTACATCCTCCAGGTACCCGATATTATCTGAAGGCCTTTACAATTCACTACATGGATATTTTTGTTCCTGATGTCAAGCTCTGGTTTTATAGGAGCTAATACAGTATTTCACCCCATAGTACTTTACAAATTCTACTTACATTGCAGGGAAATGTAGAGAGCAAAGCCAGTTGAGGCAAGTTTATTTATAATGAACTTTTCAATAATAGTTTTATTTTAAAGAGCTTTACATATCATTATGACACTGAAAAATGTGTGACTTTTACAATTTATGGCTCTAGCTGAAGAAATTAGTAATTGTAAAACTACAGTTTTTAGCCTTTATTTAAAAGAGCTGGAACAAACTTCACTTCATTTTACTTCCCTTGCTTCAGCATGTTTGTAGAATCTTGAAAGTGCTGTCCAGCCCAGCCCCCGAGAACTGCAGAAATCTGCTGGATTCATAACTCATCACCACATCATGGATGGGAAGTATGGTGTGCTATATGAGCAAACAACTGATTATTAAAAATCAATTTTCTCAAATTCAACAAATCATTAACTGATCTGATATCTAACAGTTAATCCTGTCCAGCCTTGGCCCTTAAATGCTCAAATCACATCTGTAGGTGGGTCAATAGTTAAAATTAGGTGCAAAAAAATCTTCACCTTCCTTCTGCAGTTATCGCCTCTTGGTCCAATCTAATGAGTAAAAGATACAGAGTGGAGCAGTAAAGTCACATCTAGAAGAATATTGACAATATAAATACAGCTGTCTGTCACATATTTAACAACCCTCCTGTCTGAAAACAGCTGTGATAAGACAAAGTCTGCTCCACAGAAGGTATATTTTCTACAGCCTGAACACAGAGTGCACAGAAATGAGAAAGTAAAATATGCTGAAGTGTAACAATGGTCTTCCCGGTGATGATACCCCCGCCCACCACCAAAGGAGGAAATAAAAAACAATTCAAGCACAGCAGCTTTAATGTATGGATGTAAATGTAATTGTACTGACATTGACTATGTTAAGGACGATTGTGTAATTATAAATACTACTCTGGCTCAAAATAATTATTTTGTTTTCATTGTTGCTGTTGAAGGGATTGAAGATGTGGTCACTTTACATTGACGCTTTCCCATTGCTATTGTTTTTAGGGGCCGAGATTGAAAGGTAAGACCAACTCACACATAGTGTGAGTTGACTTGCCCGGAAAGGCAAGGCCCATTTGTTTTTCGTTGTTTTTTTGTTTTTTTTATTAGTCTTACTCCACTCCTTTCAACTGGATTTTGACTCCCTTAACATGCTCAAAAACTCACCAAGTTTGGCATGCATGTCAGGTCTGGCGACGAATTTGATAAAATGTAAAAATTAACCCCAAAATGAGCTCTCTAGCGCCACCTATGTGGGAAAAAAAGACATAATGGTCCTAGTGGCCAATAGGAAAGTTGTAGAGACATGCAACCAACGTCAAAATGTTTGTTTGATGATCCACTTCAGATGATACACTCATACCCATGTGCTAACTCCAAAAGGAAGTTCGCAATTTGCTTTTCAAAGTAAAGTCTCTAAAATATCTTCTCAAAAAAACGTCTGTTGTATTGTCTTCTAAATAGCACCAAAAGATAGAGTAAACCCTTGTCAAAAAAAGTTGTATACATAACTGTAATAAATGCCTTAGTTTTTTATTTAAGCCTGGAAAGTTGCGAGATCTGGAACTCATTTTTCACTTTAGACTTTTTGACCACATGTATCTATACATTCACAGGACTCACCACAACTCTCACATGCAAACATTTTTGAGATAGGATGTACGGTTATTGACTTGTTTAAATTTGTTTATTTTTACACTTTTTCCACTTTAAACTGCCATTTGACCCCATCACCATGCTCAAAATTTCCCCAAATTGAGCATACATGTCACGGCTGGCAAACAGTTTGATAAAATATCAAAATGAACCCCTTAGATGCCAAAATGGGCTCTGTAGCACAACCTACATAGACAAAAACGGCCCCAGCAGCCAGTAGGAATGTTGTACAGACATCAAACAAACACCAAAATGTGGCTGTCATCGGGCCCGACAAATCATACAATAGTCACTTTTCCTTTGGATATATGCGCAAAAATTTACAGATATTTACTAAATGTTGAAAAAACAGAAGTGCATAATGTCCGTTTTTCCATTAAATCACAAATGCGATAATTTGTTTATTATCGCGAGATGACAGGAGAAATCATTCAATAAATATGGCGACGAACGTAAATGTGTTGTTTTACAGATATATTCATTGTTTTTATTATATTACCCCTCTATCTCGTACTAAATTAAAAAATGATGTGGTTTCCTGGTGTGTCCACACATACAGCGCCATGTTTCTTTTAAAACTCTTCTTCTTTGCTTGTTGTAACATCTGTCAACATCCGTTTTTTTTAGTTCACGTGACTGTTGTTGCGAAAAAAGGTCTTTTGCATTGCAGTTTTGCGCAATATACTCATTTCGCAATGCCCGAAATACCATCTCTTGCCAGCGCAAAAACTTTTTATTGAAAAACGAGTTTTGTCAAAATTGTTTTTCCATTAGGTAAGTTTTCACACACAAGTTGTATTTGCGATATTTGAGGGTCAATGGAAAAGCGTTTAGTGACACCCATGAGCTAACTCCAACAGGAAGTTGGCAATTTGCCTTTCTAAGTAACTCCATGTTCCCATGATTACTGCTTATTTATTTCAGACTTTTTTCACGTTATACATCACAGGAGCCTGCAGAAGCCACACGTGAAACAATTTTTGAGATAGAACCTACGGTTATTGAACAATCACAGTTTTAACTTTGAAAAATTCACATCTGTGTTAAAACACCAACTTTCCAGCTGGTGGCTGTCTGACTGAGTAGTGTAATTGTTAGTGAATAGGACTGTCACATGGAGGACTAAGGTTTAATCCCAGGTGGAGTTGACTTACTTTCCGTGCATTTTTAAACAGAGGTTCAGTGCATTGCATTGTGGGTATGTGACAGTTTGCACTCAGAGGAAAGAGTAGGCAAGGCAAGGTTTATTTGTATAGCACAATTCATATGGCAATGCACAGTGCTTTACAAAAATGGAAAAGAGACAAGTTAAAAATACACAATTTCAGTTAAAAAATAATCAATAAAATAGTTGTATGCACAGTTGAACAGAGTTGTTTTCAGCCTGGACTTAAACATTGTCAGAGTAGAGGCCTGTCTGACATCATCAGGAAGACTGTTCCAGAGTTTAGCTGCATTGAACTGAAATGCAGCTTCACCGTGCTACACACAAGCAGAGCTGTTTTAAAGTCTATTCTCTGAGCAACAGGAAGCCAGTGCAGAGACCTGAGCACAGGACTAATA
>JAPTYQ010000007.1:2798549-2809474 GCA_029814465.1 Ostorhinchus cyanosoma | reverse complement strand
AACAACAGTGTAATCAGACAAGTTAGCCTAAGCATCTACAAAACATTTACAAATTGTGGCGTAACTCGCCCGGTGCTGCCTTCCAGAGTTAGTAAAACTGTGTCACCGTTCGCAACTTAACTTTGAATGCCCTGTTTACACCAATGTCCAGCAGGTGCAGTTCCTTCGTTAAACCTCCTGGAATGACAGGAAGCTCCGAGTTCATTTTCTGAACTTGTTTTTTCACAGCAGCTGTGAGATGGACTCACATTGAGTCACAGACCAACAAGGACAGTGACACGTAGAAAAAACTATCTGGTCTTTTTACGTACACCTCACTCAGCCACTCTTTCATCCAGTCCTTCTGATTGGCCTTAATGGTGACTCCGGATAGAAACTTCTCCTTCGGCAGCGTTTTCTGTTTAAAAATCACAAAAGGCGGAGCGCTCGTTAGAGTCAAACAATAACATTTACAGATTTTGGAACTCGGCGCACACATAAGGTGCACCGCATTATAAGGCGCACCTTCCAGTTTGGAGGAAATTGAAGACTTTTAGATGCGCCTTATAGGTGTGAAAATACGGTAATTCAGGGGCCACATAGAGCCCTATATGAACTCAAGTGGGCTGGATCTATAAATTAAAAACAGTGTAAAAAGTAAAGTCAGATTATTGAAAATGTGTACAAAAATGTCCTTAAAAATGTGAAAAACTTGAACCACCTGAAATTTCTTGAAGGTGCCCTGCCACATGTATTTCATTGCTTTTGTGGTAATGGCTTAAGTTGTATCATGGACTCTGTAGCATTTTGTGTGGAAAAAAATCCCATGCTTACCAATTTTCAAGCCATTCTGTCCTGGTATTGAAAGCCTGCTGGAAGACTCAGCTGGATTTGCACCAGTTCTCATGAATATTAATAATAATAATAATAATAATAATAATAATAATAATAATGATAATACATTTTATTTATAAGCACCTTTCTTGGCACTCAAGGACTCTGCAAGTTAAACTGGAGAATGTAAAACAAGCAATAAAACAGAGTAAAAAGCAAAAGGTAGGCTAAAAATTGGACAATGCGATTGGTCACATAGTCATGCTTATCTGTTTGACTCTGATTAGCTAACACCTAGCTAATGAGAGCCTGGCTTTTCAGCATCCTTTACCCTTCGCAACAAGTAGAGGAACTGGCAGAGACGAAAGTGAAACTTAACATGATTTGAATGTCCGACTCCCAGCTCCTATGCCTCTCTTGTATGGCGGATCTTACACAGGATTTTCATACCTTCTACCCTGTATCTTCCACTGCTCTATGGGTCCCCCAGGAATGCTGGGTCCCATGAATTTGTAAAGTTCACCCCACCATTATGGTGCCCCAGCTTGCTGTATACAAAAACTGTCACTGAGCTACACAAACTCTGTGGGTGTGGTTTCACAAATTTACACACACATTTCAGGTTGTTCATATTTGTTCAGGTTATTACATTGTTTTTGGTAAATTGTAGTTTGTAAATGTAAACATTTCCATGTAAATTTACTTGTTTACACAAAAAGAAAGAGAAAATTTTTGAATTATTATTATTTATAGGTTATTATGATAGTATCTTAGTGGCGTGACCCACTGGAGAGTGAATTGGTCTGTATGTGAAACCTGAAGTAAAATGATTTGCCACCTTTAATTGTTAATATTGTCAGTGTAATTTTTGCATTTCAAAAATTCATCCCACGGGCAAGCTTGGACCCTTTGGTGGGCCAGTTTGGGTTCGTGGGCCTTATATTTGAAACTTATGGCTTAGTCCCTCATCCTAACCTTAACATCACAGTCTAATTTTTCCCCTCAAATGACAAGTGATGAGGATGTCCTTGTCCTAATGCTGCCACCCATGTAGAGAAACATTGAAATCTACCCAGCCAGCTGTGCAAAGATGAGCACAAACGCACACAGACACGATACAGCCAGACACCTGTTGATGTAATTAGTGGCTGATGACAGCCAGTGCTCCTCTGACTGGTCACTGGGGTTTGTGTATGTCAGATACTGGTCATTGAATGAGTGTAAAGTGGGGTACACACTTAAAGATAATCGGGCTGTTTTTGTCCCGATTTTCTCCCTTTCCAAACAAGGATGGCAACAGCAGTAATACCAATGTAAACTGCGGTCCACGAATGGATCCTCCAATTCAAATATAACTGCATGGGGATCACTCATCTTAGTTAGTCCACATACAGATCTGTAGCGCACCATCTTCTTCCGATCTGAGTCATGGGGCAGCAGCTGCTGAGGAGCCCAGAAAGCCCTCTCCCCAGCCTTATCCACCAGTTTCCAGGCCAGCCCAGAGATATAATCCCTCTAGCGTGTCTCCCCCACGGACAGATCACCCAATTTAAATATAAACACGAGGATTACTCGTATTATGTAAGTCCATGCATGCATGACTTACGCCTATCACTGACTTCCATTGATATCACTTCTGTTGGCCCATCATGGAATTTTTGGGGATTCTGTGATATCATCATAGATATGAGGTGTGGAGCAGTGCCTTGCATTGTGGGCTGCTCATGAAAACAACATGCTGACTTCTGCTGTCTTTTGTCGTTTTACCCAAAAATTGAAAATTGAGTTTTTAGAGGAAAAAAACCTGGACTTTATTTTGGGTCAAAATCGTGCAGCCCTACTTATAGGTAAATGTAAACAGCCCAAATGTATTCAAAAGACAATTCACTTTATTAAAGTATTTTCTTTTTCTTGCCATAAATTTACATCCAGTTTTTAACATTACTAAAATTGTGAAGTCAGCGTTGCTGCTCAGTCATCAGGAGAGCTGTAAATGATTCAGAGGGAGGAACATGGTCAGTGAGCTGTGGATGTTATTGTGAACATTTCTAAAAGAAGGAGAGAGTAGTGCAGCCAGGTTTATTAGAGTTGATGTTTGACTCCCTCCCCTCTCTTGGCTCTCCCTCCTTTCTGCCTCCCACTCTGTTCTCCTCTCACCCGTCGTGTGTCCAGGCAAAGGTGGTCGGTTTTACACACACTCAAACACATACACACATGCAGAGCATCCTAATCAAAGCCAGGCTCTGCACATTGTGTCCCAGTTGAGCAGTTATTTTTATCTGCAGCGCTCTAACAGGGATGGAATGGGTCAGATAGGCCAGGCTGACGAATCCATCAAGACCAACAGATAAAGAGTCCACCTGCAAGACCCACACACATGTTCTGCATCATGACCACACACAAAAAAACACATTCCTATAACTGCAAACTCATCCAGCCTTGGCTTCCTGTTTGTCTGTCTCTGTCTGACTTGCCAAATAACACACCTGAATGCGCACACTAAAAAGGTAACTTGCAGGTTGCAACATGTAAACAGCTTTGTTCAGACTGCAATTAAATCATATTTGTTTCTCAAATCACATCCATCACAGCCTGTTCTTTCCAAGTGATCGGATTAGATTTGGTATATCCCACATCATTAACCTACCTGTATGGGTTGCTGTGGTAACAACATAGGTGCCAGTAAACCACCTCAAAATGTGGCTTGGATCTGATTTACAAAAATCACATTTCATTTAGTTTAATGGTGTCCAGACTGACAGTGATCAATATGTATATTGTCTGGTTTAGGGAGTGGTCATCATGTTTAACATATCAAAGAGTCATTAAGCTATGCTAGGTCCACCATAAAAAGAGTAAGCTTTCCATTGTTTTGGTCAGATTTAATCCTTCCTAAAGGAGGTCCTTATTTGCTACCATTTCCGTTCAGCACTGACATAGACACTGTAGACAAAACAGACATATTGATAGCAAATAACACCTTAACAACAGAAGGTCAGAGTAATGCACAGAAATCTGTTTGCCAACAACCATTGAACAACAACACAATGTATTAAAGGGTCAGTTTGTAATGTGTAGTGGGTACCTTAACGCAAAGATAGAGGCGGTACCCCTCTTTGCTCACCATGACCCTCACCCACGGATCTTCCAAACCCTTAATAATGTATGGTCATCCATTCACATGGTGTTCTCAAACCCTCTGATTAGGGCTGGAATAAACAATAATTTTTTAAACAATTAATCCAGAAATTATTTTTTGATGCATCGATTAATCGAATGATTCATTTTTTCAGTCCAGTTCGATTTGATTCAGTTATTGATTTTCTGCGGCTATCAGATGATCCAGATCCGACCTGAGCGGTGAGCATCACAGCCATGGTTTCACCGCCTCAGCCCAGCTCATCTGACGAACCCAGGTCAGGTTCGTCTGACCCGGGAACGAACCGGGGCTGTGGCAGTGAAACCACGCTCTGTGACAGTGTCTCAAATGTGAATGTATAGTATGTGCTAAGAAACAGAATGGCACTGGTAGTCTGACCAAGTCCAAAGAAATGTCCACACTACATGACTATACACACTTGAGCCTGCTACATCGTCCGGGGGAACAGGGAGATTTGTTCATGTTCTCAAGGTGGTAAAAATAAGAACAAGTTGCTCTGGACAAGACGTTTCCTAATTCATGAGAAACTGAAGCAAACTCATGAGGGATTCTCCGCTTTTCCACACTGACCACACCCACTTTGAATACCTAACCAATTGTGAAGTAGTTCTCGCACATGAGAAGAAAGTTCTGCCAGGATGGTGTATCGAGAACAAGCTCTGAGAACTCCAAAACTGGGGCTGCAAGAATAAAATTGGGAGCGAGAAGAAAATTCTCTTTTCTTGCAAAGAGGCTTCAGAGCAATTGTGTCAAACTCATTTTAATTCAGGGGCCACATAGAGCCCTATATATACTCAAGTGGACCGGACCAGTAAAATAATAACAGTGAAAACAGTAGAATTGCATTATGAATATGTTTACAAAAGTTTCCTTAAAAATATGAATCAAATGAACCACCTGACAATTCTTAAGAAAAATAACTACAATTTCAACCATATTATGGTGTGGATTTACCAGCATGGGATTCTGCCTAGGATACTGTGGCCCTCGCTCCTCTTTGAGGTCCAAATCTCCACTATTACAGACCTGTAGAGAAGAGCCAGCCAGATGGCTGGGCCTACCACGGAGCTTGAGTACCATTGCTATAGCTGCTAGCTGTCACCCCCTCTCAAATCCATCAAGGAGGAGTTCAAGGTCTTGCGAGTGAGAGAGGTGCTGCAACGCCAGAAATTGGTAGACCCAAAAGGCTTGAGAGCAGGGGTAGCAGTCAAGACTGGCTAGAAATTGAGAGCAGAGGTAGCAGTGGAGCAAGCAGAGTCCCATTTGTGCCATGGAGTCTTGGTGGGGACTGTAGTCAGAGGAAGGGCAGGGTTAGAAGCCATCACAGTCCCCCACTACGACAAAGCACAGGGGAAGGAGTGGAGGCAATTGGTCCAGAGTGAGTTGAGAGCAGCTGTGGAGGAGGAGTGGTCCAGTAGAGTAGTGGGGATGAGGCCACAAGGTGCCTGGACCAGATGGGAACAACCTGTGGAGAAAAGATTACCTGGACTGACCTCTGGCACACAGAGCCACACGACATCAGGTTCCTTGTCCAGGTTGTCTTCGATCTTCTCCCCAGCCCATCCAACCTTCACCGCCGGGGGTTGGCTGAATCACCATCATGCCCCCTTTGCCAGAGGGGTAGGACCTTCAAGCAAATCTTGAGTTGTTGCCCAAAAGCTCTGGGAGAAGGCCGTTACCGCTGGTGGCATGACCAGGTGCTTAAAACCATTGTGGACACCATTTGTTGAGCTGTTGCCACCAGTCGGATGGCCTAAACCAAGAAGCATACCATCAGCTTCATTAGAGCTTGAGAGAAGCCAAGAACTGTCTGAAACACCAGGGCTTCACAACACTGCGCAAGACTGGCAGCTGTCGGTGCACCTAGGCAGGCAACTGAAGTTCCCCCAGCATGTAGCCAAGACCACCCTTAGATCTGATATTGTGTTGGTGTCAGAGGCAACAAAGAACATGGTTATACTGAACCTAACAGTGCCATGGGAGGAGCGGTTGGAGGAGGCATCTTGAGCGTAAGAGGGACAAGTACCAGGACTTAGTCAGTGACTGCCACAGACAAGGCTGGAAAGCCAGGTGGTTGCCTGTAGTAGTAGGGTGCAGAGGCTTTGCAGGTCAGTCTCTCTGCAGGGTCTACACAGCACTCGGCATCACAGGCAGGAGGAGAGCCATCTCAAACAGCACAGAGGTGGCAGAGAAAGCCTCTAGATGGCTCTGGGCCTGATCAATCTCGGTAAGGTCACCTGAGTGAGGGAGTCTGATGTTTGAGAGACCAGAAACACCCACTGACCTCAGGATACATCACTGATGATGTGCCCTGGCTTTAGCATCAGAAGATGTACCGAATGACCTGTCTCCATTTATCATTTACACATGTGCATTTCAACTTACAGATCACAGTGGATCAACAATTACACAAAACATTCAGTAACAGGCAGAATACTGATAAAATGCCACTTACTTTTCCTAAGACATTTCAGGTTGTTCATATTTGTTCAGGTAAATTACATTTTATTGTGAGAGGATAGTCTATAAATGTAAACTGTTTGATAGGATTTTACAGTTTTTACATGAAAACAAAGAGAAAAATCTGGAGTTTTCATTCTAAGTTATTATGATAGTATTTTACTGGAGTGGCCCACTGCCGATTGAAGTGGTCTGTATGTGAAACCTGAACTAAAATGATTCTTCTAACACCATTAATTATTAATATCTTCAGTATAAGTTTGCATTTCACAAATTCATCCCACAGGCCAGATTGAACCCTTTGGTGGGCTAGTTTTGGCCCATGGACTGTATGTTTCACATCTGTGCTGTAGAGTGACATCTGGGCATTTTTGGAAAGAAGTTTGGACCTTTCAAAGGATACATGGTACAAACTAGAGTTCTAATCATTGTCAATCTTTGTATCTCTGGCCTTGTTTGTTTGCTTTTTTAATAGCTGCATACCTGCCCTCCTGCACACACAAACATTACAGTTTGTCCAGTCCCATTAGCATCACAACAGATCTTCAGCTTCACACATGTACGCCCACTGTAGAACACATGCCGCTGTGGTTACACATATGATTACTGATTTACCATTGTGAGAGAAATCCAGTTGGCAGATGTCCAGTTTCTTGCTGGTTAGTTTGGGACCCGACTTCTCTGGTTTGGACCTAATTAATTTCTCTCTCCCTTTTTTTCTTTTGCTCCCTCCTTGTTGTATAAGGTGTAACATACAAACAATACAATATTTTTAATACTTAAAAACAAGTTCGAGCAGTCAAACAATTTGTCTTGCACATAAACTTCAATATCTGCTGTAGCTCTAAGATGTTTACTTTAAAACCCACATATAGCAGTACTTAGTAGACTAGTAAATAGTGATAAAGCTGTACTCCACTCTATAAAAACATCTTTACAACAGTCCAGCCATATGAGTCTGGATTATTAAAACCCTATTAGAAAAGGGATTTATGCTTTTTTAATGTTAGTTGAGTAACCTTAAATCACCAGTATGTGCCAGAAAAGATCATGGAATTTCATCACATCCTGGTTAAATTTACTTGAGTTTTTAACGAATTGAAATGTTCTCAGATCATCATCCATTCAAGAACATTAGCATGACTAGAAAGTACCCACTATCAGATGTATAGTATGTACTCAATTACACGTAAAACGTCTCATCTTAACATGGGTTCAAGATGTCTATCAAAAGAAATGTACTCGATTATTTACTGTGTTGAACAAATGTATTCAACTTGTGAAAAGCAAAAAAAAGCTACTTTTTCAGGCTACTCGAGCATGTGATCGTTTTCTCTGACTTGTGGATCCTGCACCTTTCTTTATTCTTGTGCTCCTCTCTTATGTCTTGCCAATTCAGAACAGAAATGCACACACATTTCCAACCACAGCTTCCCTTTGAACATCCATATGCTCTTAACGTAAGCACACACACATTCTGCCTATAGGAGCAGATGATAGTAATTTGGCCATTTGGAGAAGCAGGAAGGCTTAGCTGGAGATTGTGTTTGAGTGGAAGAAGAGTCGGGGTTCCAGTTTATGGGCAGCAAACAGGAAGATACCTCTTGACTCCCACGACCAATTGTCTTCTTACCATTACATATACGTATCTGAATGTTATATATTGTTGCCATCACATCTCACTGACTGAGCAACAATATAGAAAACGTCCACAAAGACACTTTTTAGAGGGTCCAAAGAGAGAATGAGTCAAATAATTATTGACTTAGCATTTCAGTGGAGAAGTTTTGTTTTATTAATGGGAGTCATTTGGTTGTGGCTACTGCCCTTTGATATTATTTTATCTGTGATGAATAAAATCAGAAGGTAATCTTTCATAGTGACATTATAATTAAGTTGTGTCTCCTCACCCGATGGACAATGATGTTTCTCCCACCTTTTATCTCTGGTCACCACTCAATAATGAACACTTTACCTTCCATTTATCCAATATTTGCCAACTTTATCTGTTTGGTGTAATGTACCTGCTGCCAAAAATGAAGCTGACCACAGCAGCTGTGGCTCAGCTATATACAAAATTTGAATAATATTGAAAGTATGAGGTAAAAGGGGCTAATGAGCTTCATAAATTTACAGAGATGATTTAATTTTCTTAAAAAAGATAGATCTCTAACATTACACTTGGACATGTAATCAATTCTTAGTGCACCTTTCAATTTAATGTACATATCTATGTGTAGTGACCTAAACCATGTGTCCATGTGTTCTTGTTCATGATGTCTCTCGTTATACACTTGTGTTTATTCCTCTCTTCTTTGATTGGTTGTACATTTTATGACATTGTTTATCTACAGAAGCCTCAGACTCATACTCAGCTTTATTGTTATTCAATCATTAGACATGATCAAAATGAAACTAGTTACCCAGGTCTCAGTGTGTGCAGCATGAATGCATAGAATATAATGACAAATAAAAATAGATAAGAACAAAATAGAATACAATAAAAACTACCTTAAAAAAGCAATAAAATATATGTCTCTGTATGTCCATGCACTACATTGTATCATAATGTAATGAGTCAGCATGCAGCATGTGTCCAACCTTAATCATGATGTGAAGCAATATTGTGTTGTGTTTCAGGTGCGTAACCTGTGTTACATGGTGACACGGAGGGAGAGGATGAAACACACCCTGTGCGACCTCCAGGAGAAGATCTTCCACTTGCAGATACAGCTGCTAGAGGAGGACATGGCTGGGGGTAAGACGTAGACAACATGACATGGTATAATTACACTGTAAAGATTACTAAAAAACTGAAGCATTCACCTGCTCCTACATTGTAGATGATCCTGCCAAGTACACACAACATGTAAACAGTACCATTCGGAAAGCTCAAGTGCATAACAGATTCATCCAAACCCTTGTTGACTGAGTGCGGTGGGTGGACAGTTTGGAAATGACCTGTCATAATTTTTGCACGGTTGGCCACACTTGACACTTGCACAGCATAGAACAGTGGAAAAATAGTTCAGCCAGATATTGTGATGCACAGCATCCACATAAATGGAGCTGGATTTCCTCTCTACACTACACAGCTGACTGATTTTGATTCATTTCATGCAGCCTTTCTAGGATGGAGAACAGGATTTAGGAAGTATGACCAGTGAAAAATATCTGTCTACAGGATACTGGCCTGATTTTTTTCTACACTTTGGGAAATAGAATGTAAATAAGTTACATTTAAAGTCCATGTGTTTATTTAACACTGTTTCAGAAGTTGATTATACCACAATAAAAAGCTTATCATCAGAGAGCAAGGGATGAGCGTATGTCCCAAAAAGAAATTACAATCGGACTTTCCGCATTGATAACTTTAAAAAATAATTAAACAATTTAAATGCTATTTCAGGCTATTAAACTATAATTTGTCACCTACATCTTGCCGAAAACCCCATTTAATTTGGTTCAGTGGTCATGGAGAAGTGTAGATCTCTGTTAAGCATGTCGTGGGCTTGTTTCTACCAAGTTTGGCACTTGGATGCTCTTGGCATCCATATGAATGAAAATATTTTGCTCACAACTGACGGGGCAACTAACAAATGCATTCAAATTCTGTGCATAAGATTATATAAATGCTGTGTACTCATGGGAGGCTTTGTTGTTGAAAGATTTGTTGATCTCTCAATTACCATTTTGCATTTGTTCCCTAAGAAACTAACATTTGTTGCTAGGCATTTCATTTTGATTCTTACCTATCCCATTCTCAAACTGCAAATTCGATATGGAATTAGGAAGAGCACAAACCAGTCTTCCATGAGTTAATAATTTAGTATCTTTCTTTAATCATTCATTTTCTTACCTTACCAATGTTTGCAAAACTCAGAAATCTGCTTCATTTTTTATGTAATTCATTAATCATTTTGTTAGTTGAAAATGAAAAAAAAACAAGCAGTTACTTATTCAAAAGAGATATTTTTGTGCAAGAACACAATGAACAACTTCATATTTGTAAGGCGTGAACACAATGGACAACGCTTCTCCTTACAAAAGAAGGGACTTCTGATATGCTTTACAAAGTTCCTCTTTCTCTGTGACCATTGAAGCAAATTTTATGGGGATTTCTGCAAGATGTAGGTAATTAGTTAATACAGTGGAAACCGCTTATAGTGATCACGTTGGTCCCGAGCCAATTTGAACACTATATGCAGTTGATTACTAAAAACGAATTTAGAGGTATTTCACTTATTTTTTATGCAGAATATCATCTAAATGCCATTTATATCATTTTTCAATGAGAAAAATGAAAGGAAACGGATGCTTCAGCATTTACTGAATTTTATTACAATACTGTATCATGCAGGTTTAATCACAGTGTACTGCGTAGTGCGCAGACATAACTCAAATGGTAACGCGTCGGCTCTGCTGTGCCGCCGGTGCATTTTTTTTTACAAGTCTGAAAATAAAGTTTGAAACAAATGCCTAATCACAGCAC
>JAPTYQ010000007.1:2774937-2789882 GCA_029814465.1 Ostorhinchus cyanosoma | reverse complement strand
TGTGTGTGTGTGTGTGTGTGTGTGTGTGTGTGTGTGTGTGTGTGTGTGTGTGTGTGTGTGTGTGTGTGTGTATGGAAGACAGATGCAGGGAGAGGAGGATGGGAAAGGACAAGAAGGTAATGGGATAGGGAAAGAAGGTGGACAGAGAGAGAGAGCGAAACTGTAGTAACTGTTAAAAGAGGAGGAGAAAGTGTCTGTGAAAGGACAGAGGAGAGGGGTGGAGAGAGGGAGGCAAAGACGGGGGGGAGAAAAAGCTTTCTCACATTGCACTAATGAGCTCAGGTAAGAAATGGGACACAGTGGCTACACACACACAGACTCATGCTGCAGTTCAGTGCACCTAGAAAGAGGGGAAATTAATCACAGACTTCAAAAAGACGAATCCCCTGGTGCTAGTGCACTTTCTAAACAAGAGAGGGATGAGGTTTGGAAGAAGGGAGGAAACGATAATATTGCTGAGATAAAGAGAGAGGCAACAGCAGAATATAAAAACAAAAGAGGGGGGAAAAAGCATATTACAAAAAGTGTTTCTGTGTTTCTCCTGGTGACGGTTGGATTTGTGCTGAGATTACATCCTGCAGAGGGAAAGCCTCCACACGTTCAAGCCAAGCCTGCAGGTGTCCTTGAAAACCTAAAGACTAGTTCTCCTCTTTTACCAGCTGTAAAACATACAAAAGAACAAGATCAGATTAGGAAAAAAATGGGAAAATGTAGAAAAATGCTCTCTGGGAGATCAGAGGATAAGATGGTGCTCCTGTCAAAACAAGAAAAGAAAGAAAGTATAATTTGGTAGTTGTGTGAAGATGTGTTCCCTCGGGGAGCTCCTTCAAAGAACCCCCGGCGCTAATGGCCACCACACTTTTACCAAGAGCCATGAAATAAATTGGAAAAAGGGGGAGAAATGTCTATAAGATGTACCTATACTCTTTTACAAATCCTTAAATCTAGTCTCAAACAGTTCTGCCACCTACACACTCACTCCATGTCAGATTTTAGTTTTACCTGCTTAAACTCTGACAGCAAAGCCTTAAAATCATACGGCAGTGGCTTTTTTTGACTCAACTGTCCAAACTAGTGACAGCCTTGTATGCGCAGTCATTACCAAACCTCAACTGGAGACAGTAAGTATTTCAGCTTGGTGCATAGCCACAATTAAAGCAGATAGGCACAATTTTTTAGGAGAGCTGCAGATGGCATGTACTGTAGCTATATTGGAAAACACCCTTCCATCATTTGCTGCCGTGTCCTTGAAATAAATCTAGGGACTGTATGGATAATGTACTATAGATAACTCAGAAGATTTCCTCTTTAACTTTTCACCTGAGAGGGGAATGCATAGCATATGTAAACAATTGGCTATTGGTCACACTGGTATTTTATATATCCACATTTTCCATTTGTAGGGATACAATTTGTAGGAATGCACTAAATTGGTACATCTCCCACAAGTTACACCTTTAAATTACAAGTTGGTAAACAAAAATGCAGACAAGGAATAATCTGAATGTAGTAAATGTGGTGTAGTGTATGTTGTATTGTTAGGAAGTTGTTTTTATTGTCTAAATATTTATCAAAAATTAAATGCCAGAAAAGGAAGTTACTTAAAGGGTCCCTGTAGTGTGTTTTCTAATATTCCATATTCTAATAATGGATTAGATTTCTATTGTGCTTTTCAAGGCACCCAAAGTGCTTTACATTATTGATCCATTATTCATTCACTCTCACATACACACTCTGGTGGTGGGAGCCACGGCTGCCCTTGGGCAGGCTGACGGAAGCGTGGCTGCCAATTCCTACCAAATTGGAGCCATGGTGGGTGAAATGTTTTGTCCAAGGACACAACGGACTGGAGTAGGACAGAGTGGGATTCGAAACGCCAACCCTTCAGTTATTGGACAGCCCCTCTCTACCTCCTGAGCCATGAGCCACTAAGTCACTCCTCAGGCATGGTCAGCGACATGTTACCTCCTTCCAGACTGTTCCAGCACCAGTAGTAATGCAGATTTTGTTGATTTGTCTGATTATCTGGGCTGAAATGGACTGGTCAGTGACCCTGTGCAGCAGACACCAGTCTAAGATGACATATTAGTGGCTCGAATAGGTAACCATTTACACCAATTTCCTCAAAATTGCTAGCCATAGTTTTCTTCTTGAATACATGCTTCCCACTTACTCTTGCTCACTGACTGTTGCTTGTTTACTTGTACTCGATTACCCGCAAACAATGATGGTATGTCATTTCTGGCCGGCAATGGCTGCTCCCCATAGGCTTTGCCCTCACATGTAATTCATGTAATAAAAAGGTCTAGTCTGGTGCATTTATGGAGAATTTTTACTGACGTTGTGCCTCTTTCGCTTTTAAGTAACACACAAAAGCACAATTCATGTCATGACCAGTACAGGTACACATTAAGCTGTTCAAACTTACCAAAATCCAACTATTATTTGATTTTATTATAATGAATAAATGTATTTAATTGTCTCCAAATTTCATAGCAGCACATCTGTGTTCATTCCTTGTCCTGGAATAGTTTGTAACTGCTGTAAAACGTACAGGTTTCTCTCCAAATAACTTTCAACATGAGGACATTTCTGAGCTTCCTCCTAAGCCAGCCAATGATCCAGCACAGACCTGGAAGTAAAATTCTTCCACACTCTTCACAGCTCATTCCATCCCATTTCATCTTCCTGATCAGCATTCAAGCTGTCAGTTTCCACATCATTTGTTCTCCCACTTTAGTTTTCATTTTAGTGTTGAAATATAGTTACAGCACGAGACCTGTCGAACTCTGTGAAAATATGAATTAGCAGAAACAAAACTTTTTAGAGCAGAATAAATACACACGTCCTTTTAAGTATCATACTAATATTACATCACATATAGAACCTCTTTTCTCATGTGTTGCTGTTTAATCCTTACAGTCAACACAAACACAGTTGGGTCATCTCAGTGTGAAATCTCTCTCTGGTCTCTCTTAGCTCCATTCATGCATGTCATGCTCCTCCATGCTAAAGCAAGCATGAGGACAGCCTACTGCTGGCTATGACAGCTACACACACACACACACACATACACATAGTCCATACTGTCCTCTATGAACACATGCCAAATAACACTCCTTATCACTGAGAAATAAAGGATGCAGGATGCATTTATCGAGCATTTGGAAAAAGTAATCTGCAGCTATTTTGATAATCACTTAATCCTGTTGGTCTTTTGCCCTGAAATTACATCCTTGTAACAGTGTGCACAACTCAGAGTGCTGTACAATATAAAGGTGAAATGTCTGTATTGCCCAAGTGTGATTAAATTAATAAATAAAATATAGCATATTAGACAAAGTGCTCTTAAATTAATTAATGCAAAAAAACTATTTAATCAGAAAGCTATAACAAAATAAAAAATTTAAAAGAAAGATAAAATACTTTATGTACAAAACAGATGTATTACAGTAGGACAGAAAAATAAGAAGCTACTGTTGAAAATAAGAGGATTACTATTTAGTAACTTATTCAAAATTATGGTGGTTGAAAACAAAGGCAGTGTGGGTCAAACGTGGCCCACAGACCACAAATTGATCCCTTCCTGTTCCAAAATGGTGGAGAACAGATGCGTCTGCTGATAGAAAGTAAAGAGAAGAAAAAAGGAAGAAGCAAATGGCTGGACGCATCAAAGAGTTTTAGACAACTAATATATCTGAATATCCAAAATAAATACCAGTACCATTCTATATGTCTTTGTATGAAACTCAAAAATCCAAATGCTACACATACACTTAAGTACATTTGACAAATGAATCCACAAACAGTGATAGAGAAGGTTACAATTGATGTTAGATGGTCCAGTCCTCTGCTTTACCCTAAAGGGGTGTCAAACATGCAGCCCACGGGCCACAACCAGCCCGCCAAAGGTTCCACTCCAGTCCGTAGGATGAATTTATGAAATGCAAAAATGATACTGAAGATATTACCAGTCAAAGGTGTCAAAATCATTTTAGTTAAGGGGATACATTCAGCCAACTTTGATTTCAAGTGGGTCAGACAGGTCAAATCTTAATTTTTACAAACTATGCTTTCACAAAAAATGTGAATACCCTTAACAAATGTGAGCAACATGAAATGGTTTTTAGAGAAGTGGAATTTTAACAATATTGTGCCTGTTACTAATTATTTTGTGTATTTGTAGATTTTTCTTTTTTTTTAGTTCAGGTCATTCATGTTATTCAGATTTTTAAAGGATAGTTTGTACATATAAACATTATCACAGTTCAATTTCACTTTAGAGAAAAGTTTGAATTTGACATTATTTTAGGTTATTATCTTACTGGTCTAGCACACTTGAGATAATTTTTGACTGAATGTGGTCCCTGAACCATAATAAATTTGACACCCCTACCCAACAGAAATCCCGACCGAACAGTGATTTAGGGGTTCTGAATCTTCATACATACACTAAGACATAAATTGAGCTTTTTAAAATTTACTGTAGCTGTAAGGAAGTGCCTGCAAGTGCCAACAGCTGTAAAAATGCCCAAACGGATATACATGAGGGCAACACACAGCAGCAGGAGAGTTAGTGAGCCGTGCAGTCAGGACTCTGTTTGTTTAAACAGCAGGAGCCTGTTACAACAAGACATCCCAGCAATAAAGGCTTCCCATGCTATGCTATGGGAGCGAGGTAATCACTGTGTTGTATATGCGTGAGTGTGTGGAGTGTGATTGCAAATGTCTGCTCCACTTCCTCATAGCCTTAGTGCAGATGTCTGAGTTTGTGTGTCTGTTTAATATAGTTGAACCATATAAATGACTGTTTTTATTGAAATCATGTCAAATAATATCCATTCATGTCATTTTGTGACTACATGTAATCAGTGCAGGGTCACAGACGGCAGAGGAAACAGACAGGTTCTGAAAGTTAGTATTTTGGCTATATACCAGGTAAGTTACTCCAGGAATACTGAGCAAAAAAATTCATCTCATAATCATGAGTGAGAAAAGTTTTGAATCAATTTTCAATCATTGTCATGTAAAGGAGATTAATTGATTTTTGTTATTTGGCCAAAAAGTTCCATCTATATTATTTTGTAATTCTTCTGTTTTTTTTGTTGCTATTTCTAAAAGATTTTATGTAAAAATCAGCGTTTTTAAACAGCCTCCTCATCATATGACCCAGTCATGGACAGTTGTAAATACTACTATGGACAAAGTAAGATATCTTTATACTGTGTGTACATATTGTATTTTACAACTATGCTTCTTTTTTAAGTATGAAAATGTACTTTTCACTTTAAAATTTTTATGAAGGCATGCATGAATGCTGTTAATAAACTTTGGTCATATGGATTTTAGAAAATACCTGTATTTTCTTTGAAGTGTCCTTTTCTGTTTTTGTGTTTATAACAGTTTTCAGTTTCTGAGAATGGATCTTTTTGGACAATGTGTATCAGCATGCTTGTACTGTACTGTACACCTGAAAACACAAAGCACTGGTGTGTGCATACAATGTGTGTATCCTCCATATTCAGGCGTCTTCTCACAGTGTTGTATTCATGTTACTAATAGTGCAAACAGTCTGAAAGTGGTGTTCATTTCATACAGACAAAGGTAACTGTGAACTTCATAACTAGTTGTTCAGTGTGATCTCTGAGGTAACTGAAGCTCCATTTATCAAGTTACATAAATATCACCATTATTCAAATAATCACTCTATTAAACTTTACAGATGCAATACTTAACAGTTATTTGGCTGTTTTTGAGCTATAGGATTTGTCAAATTGGAGTAAAAAGGGTTAATGTCTGACAAATATGATAAAAGACATCTGATGTTCATCTGATGCATTAAAATGCAAACAAGGTTATTTTTTCTCACACGTCTTCAGTTTTGTAAGGGGGAGATGTTTTCCGAGGGCTTCCCTGCAGAGTTAAAGCTTTAACTTCTTTATAAGTCTCATTTGGCTTCAGGGTCTCAGAGATAAGACATACACTGTATCAGTTATTTCTGTCTCCGGAGACTTTTCATCATTGGAGCTGCTGACTTTCTGTGTATTTAAGTATGTGTGGTGTGACTTTCCCAGGTTGCATTTCATCATCTCAATCTAAAGATCTACTTTAAACCAGCCTGTGAGATTTACTTAAGATTTTGCTCAAATTTAACCTAATAGATACAGGGTATATGCTCATCTATCAACTATCAGTGACATCTTTATTATGATGCAATTTCATTTTTAATTTATTGAACAGACAACCAATTACAAGGAACACAGCACATACAGAGAAAATAGTAACATATATCCTACTAATACTATGAGGTTAGGAGTTACTACTAATAGTAGACAGAACTGATTCCCTAAAAAATTTTGTTAAAAAAAAAAAAAAAAAATGTATGATAGATTTGGTTGGAAAAATGTGTATAATTTGTTGAGACTTATGTATTTCCTGTCAAAATTATCATCAGAGAACTCAAAAAGTATCTACAAATTACTTTGGAGTGATTAAACTATCAATTTGTGTTGTTTTTGTTATATATTTAAATAATGTGAAATATCCAAAAATAAGCTACTGATAAAAATATCTGTCACTAGATATGTACAGTATGTACATTTCTGTCCGAACCAATATTTTACTGCTTTTTCTCTCAAATCCCACCTAAAAATGGCTCTTATTCCGTGACGCTTTCTAGAAAAATCCAGCTTAAACCAAGTAAATAAAAGACAACCTCTAACCAGAGCCGGCCTTCTGTGTCTCCCTGCAGAGAAAACCCAGAAGGGAGAAAAGAGGAAGCAAAATGGAGTGAAGGAGAAAGGGAAGGAGAGGAGGAAGAATAGTCCCGAGAAGAGAAAGGAGAGATGGAAGTCAGAGAACGGCTCCCTGCTTAAAGAGCTAGGTACATTGTGTGCTTGTGTGTGCTTTATATGTGTGTGAGTGGGTGGATGTATGCCCTGCAGCGTTTGCACTGTTTCCAAACTGATCAAATGCACCTCATCCCCTGAACATATGTGTCCATAAGATACATCCTGCTGATAAAAGGTTGCATTTCATTATGTCCCCAAATGGAGTTTCAGGAATATTATGTTTTTGGTCAGACCGCCACCACCAGATATCCTTCATGTTAACGCGATAATTTTTTGAAAAGTATTCGGTTTACAATTTCCATATTTTCCATATCAATGAATATAATGGAGAGGAAGAACTAATTTGATTTAGGACGATTTACCATTTCTGGATTGCCCACAAGGGGGTCCTCAAAAGTTTCAAATCACTAAACACTCTTTCATTCATATCTCTGGAACTATTAGTCTGATTGACGTCAAATCAAGTGCATTGGGGGATAACACTGGGGATGCCTCATGACATGACATCATTTAGGATTGTGGGCATTCGGGGATATACATCTAGCCATTGCTTCCAACAGCATAAGCCTAGTTTGAAGCTTCAGTGCATCAATAATTTATGTGAGGCAGCATTTTTCATATACAATCTCCTCAAATGGCCAAAATTCAATAAAATACTAAGATATATTGTAAAATATTAGGGTAATGTTGGTTTCATTTTGCCTGATAAAAACTTTATAAGACTGCTGATATATCTGAAGTGCAACAGCCTTTTACAGAATATTGTCAACTATGGTCAGTATGTTTTTCATACTGCTGTACATTATTCTGTATTTTGTCCCACATCCTTCATACCTCACTTCAGTCATATGTTCACACTGCATTCATGAGTGCAGAGAAGCTATCTCACATCATGGTAACATCTCTGATAGGAGCTGCTGTCAGATCAGCACAACAGGTCTGACCTGATACATGACATTTTTCAGCATAATGTCACAGCCACAGACAGAAGAGTCAGAGGACACAATAAAAATGCCCCCCCCCCCCCCCCGAAGTGAAACAAACAAGTGAACAATCTGACAAATATCTTCTCCATCTGTGAGACGTGATTGAAAGGTGACTGACCAGCCCACTCATGTCTGCTGCACAAATTTCAAGGCTTCTAAATGCATGAGGACTCAACAATAGTGCTTATGTAATTTGCAATTGAGTTTTCAAAGGAATTGATGTTTTTACTGAACAAGCTGAATTGAATCACTTCCTGAAACAATCTGTTAATTTTCCAGGTGTGTTCAGATCTCAGTTTGTTTAAAACAAATATTGTAGGGGGGGTTAGAGATGGGTCCTATGAAACAGAACCAAAAGAAAACAGCACCATTTGTTTTGCCTAAAGCAAAAGGGTTTGAAGACTTCCTGAAAGTGGCCAATTTGAAAGAGTAGAAACATGTATTGGTTTCCAAAATACAAAAATAAGAGGAAGAATCAGTGTTAATCTTTGCTATTGATAGTAAAAGATGGCATAGAATATGTCTTGTCGCTGCTGATCACCATCACTGGTGTGATGATGATTGAGGTTAACAATGATCTGCCCCCCAATAAGATGATCCATTAGCTAGCAGGTGACCCTCTCTTCTGAGAACACATACTGTATTAAAGTAGAACTGTGCAAACAGATTATACTGTGTGCATGTGGTCGACATTTAGCTGACAAAGATTGTCTTACAGTGTAGAGATAAAGCCTCAGCATCCCACTTGAGGAAGCTTGATCGGCTGTTGATGGACACACATTGGTGGCTGTGATGACTGAATCTGTGGCTTTTAAGTTGTCAACATGAGACAAGGCACCTGCCTGACTATACTATTGAGGTGCAAATGAACATTTCAGAACACTGACAGCCTCATGAAAGTTGAAAAGACTCCTGACTCTGGTATTTTTTTTTTCATCATTTTGCAATGAGAGAGATTTGTTGGCTAATGATTGTGGTTTTCTTTCTCTCCATCGGTTAGAAGTGATGTTTTGAATCAGAGTAACCCATGTCCATGCTAACAGGGACAGAAGTAAAGGGCAAGTATTTGTCCTTTTAGTCAGTCTCTTAGGGTGTATTCACACCTGGAAAGTCCTTTGGTCTGCTTATTTGATTTGGATCAAATGCAGACTTTATTTTTTCCATTTGGGTTGGATCGCATTCTCATTGCAATTTTTGCTAGTGGACCAAAATTTGTAAACAGAAGGACACATGTGATGAACTGCACTGGTATTAGAGAAAAAATTTGGGAGCGGGGTGAATCAGAGACAGCAGGTGTTGATGAAAACAAGCATGGAGGTCCTCCATTGCAGTTAATGTTTTCAGAAAATGTATTCTATTTTTACAGACACAAATTTACAAAAATAATGTTAACTGCCAAGAACATCTCATTCACAACCAGTTTTGTAACATGGGCATTGACCAAATGTCAATGAGACGTTCAATCTCCTCATTGCTCCACGTCTGTTTCCGGCTCATGGCTGCTGCTATTAGCTCTGACTATCTGTGCAGCTCAGCTAATTCCAGCAGCTACGGTGGAATTGTGCATGGTTCCTTGGTTTGTTTCAGCTTGAGGCTAGTTATATTCACACCAGAAGTGAACCGGCCCAGAGTTCCTTTGGAAGTGCTTTTTTATCCCACTCCCCAAAGGGGGGACGAGGGTATTGTTTTAATTTTTGTTTTTTTGCTTGTTTTTGTTTTTTTTTGTCTGTTTGTTTGTTTGTCAGCAACTTTACGCAAAAACTACTTGACCAATTTCCATGAAATTTTCAGGAATGGTACAAGGTGGTCCAGAATAGATCCCATTAACTTTTAGTGGATGTAAGTCAAAGGTCAAGGTCACCAAAAATATCATCAGGTAAAATGTTTGCGAGGGGCAGGGTTTGTTGTGCCCTGCACCGCTTGTGTTTGATTCGAATCAGATCAGATCAAATAAAGTAAGTGTGAAAACACCCTTAATCTCTCCATCTCTTTTTGTGTTGCCTGACAACATTGAAACATCTTTTCATATGCATCTGCTTCATGGGACAGTAGAGCCATGACACTTTGATGGGAGTGGGTTGATTGTGGCAGAACAGGAGCATGCTGTCAGGATGAAAAACAGTTTCCTTCTTTCCCATCCCCTCTGGTGTGTCTCTTAAGATAGCATAAACATAGCATTTCTTAAGTAGAAAAGAGTAATTCCAAAAATTTGACAGCCACAGATGAAATGAGTGATTGAAATGAGTCAGTCATCAAACTTTAACCCTGTAATCCCTGAGACGTTATTTATATTAAATGACCTGCTTGGAATTTGCAGCTGGACAAAGTATCATAAAAGCTGCTTTGAGTATGTGTTTGTGTTCCTTTTCTTCAGTCATTTTGCTTTCAATATATGGTGGGATAAGTTTTACAGGTTTTTACCAAATAAGGCAGTCAGAATGTATCAGAAAGAGATTTAGGATATTTTACAGGAACTGTGAACTGGAATACACTGAACGACAAGGATTTGAATTTTGGCCCAGTAGTTTTTGTTTTGCAGCTCTTTTTTTCTAAATCAGTCAAGCTGCTTTTTGTCGTTCACCACAGACACGTCAGGGGCTAAAGGGTTGAAGGATCTTCCTAAACTGCTGGTATAATAAAATAACAAACTTTGCCAGGTCTGTTTTTTACGCTTATTGTTTGTCAAATATTGATATGAATACAGCACAGAATAAATTCATGTTTTAAAAAACAAAATACTATATGTATATTTAAAAAAAGGTGGCTGACTTCTTACTTTATTTATTGCGTCCACTCAGACCACTTGAATTACAATACGCTGAATGGTAAGTGTATGTTTTTTGTCCAGTGATACCAAATGACACTAAATGGCACACTAAAGCTTTTCGTTAAATTTCTTTTCACCATAGCCTTCAATGTGTTACCTCTTGGTTCATCTCCCAAATCAGTACTTCTACCCAATTCTCTCAAGGTTGTGACCATCTGTGGTGCACCTCTTTCTGTCACACCTTGTTATCTTACTCAGCGTTCCTTTAATGGTGTTCTGGGAACACCCACTTTTAACCTTTTGCGACCCTCTGCATGGTATGAAATTGTTTTTTGGACATCCAAAACCTTTCCTTCGACTGCAGGACAGTCAAAACTTACATTTGCTCAACATGTTGTCCTCAAAATAATCCCTCCTTTTGTTGGTTTAATATTTCAAGATAAAGTATATATTCTAGGTTGTAATGTTACACCTATGGCTCTTTCAACATTATAGAAATGAATCTGTTTTTAGGGTCAAGTAAAGCATTTGTGTTATATTGACCTTGTATTGTTCACTAAATTATTGAGCTTTTTATATTATTCTTATCATTTTATTGTCTGCACAGGTTGTGTTCTTCAGTGACAGGTGGAACGCTGTTTTGGTGACTTTTGAAACTCTGTCATGTTCAGTGTCATGGATCATATGAACAAATTTTTAACTCTTGCATTAGTGCTATGCCTAGATAGAGGCTTTTCATGACTCCTATGTCTTGTCTTATGCCATTTTCTAGCTGGGGATTTATATTTTGAGAACTATAAAGAATTAAATCATGGAAATGTTATCTTCCATGTAGCTGAACTGCATTATTTCACATACATACAAGTTAGATGAAAGGATGATAATTGATATTAGACAGCACAGCTAATTTTCAGGTGGCCTCTCTGGCCTAATTGTCTGTGCAGCTTAGAGCACAGTGTCACTGCAGAAATATTCACAACTTATTAGATTCTGGTACAAATAAGCAAAGATTATGTAAGAATAGAAATCCACCCACCTGATGTGCTACATAAAGAGAGTATTCACAGCAGAGGAGCTTGTTTTTACAAGAAGCCTTTGTTTTCCATTTCATCCACCCACATAAACATGCAATATATCACAACTTAAGTGTTTCTTTCCTGTGGAACAACTTTGCATATGTTAATTGTATTTCTTCATACAAAACATTAATTTTTTTGCTCTTAAATGTTAAAGATTAATGTGGTGTTCTACATTTATGTATTCGAACATATTCCTCCACATACAACTTACTGATGTAGAGTTTGTCAATTTACTCTTTTGCTGGTTCATTCCGGTGTAGTAGCTCAAAGCAGTTAGATTTGTTCAAAGCAGCTGAACCAGCATTTATCATTACAAGAGGTTTGGCCAAGCTAAAAAGTGTCCAACACCAGCATCCTGATGCTGAAAGAATCACTGCACTAAATCCAAAATATTTTACACTAGGAAAAACAGCATTATAATGTGAACACAGTATTAGTATATTGTTACTTATATTGTTCGTGACATACTAACAGAGCAACTAATGTAGGACAAACCATTCATAAAACTGAGTCCACATCTCTGTAGAAGGATGTGCACAGTCAATGTGTTTTGAGGTTATGACAAGCGGCTTCCTGGCAACATTAATCTAATTAGAGTTTAACTAAGTAGTGCCTGAAAAGGTAGATGAGACAACATATACATGTAACATATGTAGTATGTCCTATCTCCACACTTTATTAGAGCCGTACCAGTGCAATTTCACTCCTGCTTCACATGAGTTAGCAGTTATTGATGGTTGTCAAACAGGAAAGACATACTTTACTGCTACCTAGCGGACAGGAATCAAGACACATTCATTCAGGCATTTTTTCCAATGGGAGAGTACGCTGAGTAGAAGTGCGACAAGTAAACTTCATCAAGTCCATTTGTAGCATTAGTTTAGTAACTGGCGTGAAAACGAAAGTGAAACCTTATTTGCTGCTTATGTCTCTTTTTCTCCAGAGCTCCGTAGCGTTATTTACAGAACAGTGCTGTGAGATGTGTCCCACAAAGTATTCAAGCATTGTCAGAAATGACTTCAGTCATTCAACACCATCATTTTGCATTACCAGTTCAGCACTAACTGCACCATCCCTCTGCATCCACAGTATTATACTGTTAGAATGGTCTTGTTCCAGGCCCCGGCATGAACATTAAACTCCATACAGAAACATTTCAGTCTCTCCTTACGAAGCCTTTAGTTTGGGACTGAAATAATGCTCCAAATAAAACAGATTACTGACGCCACAGAGCTAGCCATGCAGCTAACGCGGAAGCATTTACTAATTGTTAGACTGAGCTACCAACAGCCAATATAGTCAAATATAATGTTTTAATGCATATGTATAAAGAAAATAAGCATTCTGTACCTGACAACTCCAGCTCTGTTTTCATTCCTTTTAACTCTCTTAGTTTTTATCAGTTACTTTTATCTTTCTTTTTCTTTCTGCCAGTCCAGCTTCAGTTCCAGTGTCCACCATCACAACAAAATAAATCCAACAAATCCCTTTCTTTAGGAAAAAGAACAGATCTTACTCTTCACTCGTTCAGTTTACTTCTCACTGAACTCTGCCGGTTGGTGTGCCGTTATAGTGCCGTTATAAGTCTGCCGTAAACCAGTCCAGTGTTGTCCGACCCGACCAGGGAAGCTGAAAATAGCATTTGGAAATAACCTTTTTTGGTGCTGATAATCTCATTTTAAATTGCGGACTATAATCGGGCATATATATATATATAAAAATGAGACTTCTTCAAGATCATAACAAATGTCTGTACAGCACCTTTAAACCTAACCTTCTATTTCAAATTTCTTAATTTGATGTCTTATTATGACTCCTAATTTCTAATAGTTTTGGCCAGTTTTCCCGAATACGTCACAGGAATGCTGTTTCAGCACCACGGACAGTGCACAATCGCAAACACAGAAAATGCAAATTGTAAAAGGGTTCATGTAAAAACAGTTAACATAGTTTAATGTCTGAAAAGAGCATCAGTCATCACCAAATTATACGTGGACATCTCTAATGCTGGGATAGGCTCCAGCACTTCTGCGACTGTCTGGAGGATAAAGTGGTTCAGAAAATTTATGAATGAATGGATGAAAAAAAACAACACAACTTTTTTCCGAGGTGAAAGTGTGCATGACTACAGGTGTCCACACAACCTTTGGTGATGATGGATCAGTGTTCTGGGGCATTAAACGACATTAAGCGGTTTCTTTTATGTTAAGCGCTTTAGAATGTCCCTCTTCTTCTGCTGCAGTCAAACTGCAGGATCTTCCTCTTCTTCATCTTGTACTGTAGCTGTAAAAGTTTCAGTCTCATGGGCATTATTACCATCTTGAGTGCAATGATCATGACACAGGATGGTGTACACAGCCACTGTTTATATACTGATCTAAATGTTCTGAAAAATCTTAAGATCTGTCCTACCAACGATTTGAGAACGCTATGAGTTTCCCATAGAGCTGACGTACATTCACCTTACGACAAAATGATTTGTGAAGTGGCTGTACATCTGATGTTGGAAGGCCCAAAGAAACCCTTACAGAGACTCTACGGTGTTCATACGATATAAAAATCACGTAATTTTCTTACAGAGGCCTCAAGTTGGTCTTGCAGCAGCCACACAAACCATTTGGTTCGTCCTCTGCGGGACAAGCCGGCCTTGTGAACCGTGGGATTTCGGTTCTGTAATTGATTTTGCGTTGGTAGAGAAAGGCGAAAGTTTGCCCCCCAACACTCTCTCTCTGGAAAGAACAGCACAGAAAAGTGCATGAGCTTATAGATCCCAACCCCACCCTCTGTTCTCCCTTATAGCATCAGTCTTTACCCCTCTCTCTCTCTCTCTTTCTCTCTCTGTCTCTCTCTCTCTCTCTCTCTCTCTCTGCATGTGAGCACACAACACGGGGAAGCCCCGCCCCTCAGTGAGAGACTTAAGACTCAACACACATCAGTCCTGCACAGATCCACCACTTTTACAAATCCGCATCCACTCATGCTCACATACATTAGATCCACAACCTGACCCATGATTAAACACATTGTCTCATTTTTACTCACTTTTAAGTACACACGGGTTCCCGACCGGGTACAGGCACACATATAATAAGATGACACACTACTACAAGGAAATGCATATGGCAGATAACCATGGCATTTGTATTTGTTATCTCCGCCAAGGAGGTTATGTTTTCACATGGGTTTGTCTGTCTGTCTGTCCATTCGTTAGTTAGCAACATAACTCAAAAAGTTATGGACGGATTTTGATTAAATTTTCAGG
>JAPTYQ010000007.1:2680417-2691623 GCA_029814465.1 Ostorhinchus cyanosoma | reverse complement strand
TTTCATATATCGGCCAATATATCGGATATCGGCCAATCTCGGATATCGGCCGATATATCGGTTATCGGCTTTTTTTTTTGCCCCCAATATCGGCATCGGCATCGGCCCCAAAAATCCCATATCGGTCGGGCTCTTATACTAAGAGACTATATCATTTATATCGAGATAAATTATTTTGGGTTTAAATTGTACTCCTTGCGCCGCTCCCTCCAAACCCCCCATATTACTCTTCTCCTCGTCTGCCTCTCACATGGCTTTATTGGACCCCGCCTCTCTCCGTTTCAGAGCACAACTCACCCTGCCCCCTTCCTCTCACAACTCCGACCAGTCTGTTTGGTCTTCGGCCCGGGGCTGAACTATTGCTCCAGTGGCAGCGGCGGCAGGCCAAGCCTGAACCAGGGCTGAGCCGCGGGCCAGCCGGAGTTGAAGTCGGGGCTTGAGCTCCGTAGAAAAAGGATGGAACTGATAAGTGAAATTAGAAGGATTTAAGGAGAAAATAAGGTAGTTTGGTGCTAGTGGATCTTCGCTAATTCCCATTCACTACATCTGCTTAACAGGATCTTCATGTATTCGATATAAAATAAGGCTTTTATGAGGTGTTTCCACATTGTCATACTTCAATTCATAGTTCAAACCCCTTTTCAGCCCTTCTGTCACATCAGAAAAGCAGTTTGTGATTGTACATTAAGTCACTGGCCCATCCATTTACATTGGTTACATGTCTCGGACACGGAACCAGGAAATCTACATCTCCAGAGGTTCACAGCAGAAGTAACGTTTTGAACAGGATTCAATGGTACTCGATCGTCCCACTGCACTGCCATCTACAGGCATGGCATGCTATTGACAGTATAGATATACAGCACCGTATAAACGCAGAATTTTCCAAAAATAATCATTTTTGCGCAGCCATGTACATTTTGTTATGTTGTAAAAGAACATTATTTTCCACATATTTGTTCTGGAACAATTTAATTTAATCTATATTTATTCAGGGTCCTGACCAGGACGACTTGAGTGCCGGCAGGATTTTGCAGGTGGCAACTTTTCGCACTGTGGTTGTACGTTGGACGGGGGGGGGGTTGGCGAAAACCTCGCGAACGAGCCCGACACGCTCCCTCTTCAACAGGGGCTCGTGGGACGGAGCTCGTCGCGCTGTTACTCGCGGTTTATTTATTTAATAAAAAATGATCTTTGGTTCATATCGCCCAGCCCTAGTTGTCTCTTTCCAAATATGTGTAATAAGCATTTGTTATATTGATTTAATCAAGCTTGACCTAAACTGAAGGATCTCTTCAAGAGGTATTATTTCTTGTACTGTGTCACAAACCTCATGCAAAACAGCACCAAAAAGAATTTGAAAGGGTAGTAATAGAGAAAGTATTGGCGGTACTTCTTTTCTACAGAACATTTCAAAATGGAGAAAAAAGATTGCAATTCAACTGACACATAAAAGTGATATGATCTGTTGGTCAGATCCAAATTCTACACATGCAAATTTTTTTCACAGATTGCATGTTTATTTACATTTCACATTGTTCACACTAGTGTTACAGTTGCTGGCGACCTCTTCCCTCCCTGACTAGCTGATTTTGACAGCACACGCAAAGGAATTTGCACACGAACCCTGTAATTGCAGTGTTGTAGTACTTTTCCAGCAAGAAAAGCATGTCTCCAGTCATACAGGTTTTTATACTGATCATCCTGTTGTATTTCCTCCTCCCTTTTTTCCTCTCCATGCCAGCTCAGTGTGGTGGGTCTGTTAATAGCTCTCAGCTTCCCACTGATTCCGACTGCCAGGAGGGTGATATTGAATGTCCAGGTGTGGCCAAGTCTGTTGGTATCTGTCAACTGTTAAATCAGTGCTGTGGTGCCCATCCTGTTCTCCCCATGCTGTTGGTCATTGTATCAAGGATGCACTGATTTTGTTTTATTTTGTTTGTTTCTTACAGAATGATGTAGAAAGTAAAACAATTACTGGTACTGTGTATATATTGATGGACTGTTTTCATTTATTTCTTGTCAAAGTGCAGAAATCCTTTTATTCATATAAGCAAAACAAAATGACGTTGTTTTGGTTTGATGTCAGAGCTTTGCTTGTACAATGCTCAAGTTTTCTTGGTGTTGAATTCAGGTTAACCAAATACACTACTTGCATTGGATTTGAAATTTTTTACAATCAGTGCATCCTTCTGTAGTTCTTGTTGATAGATAGATCACATCCCTTCCATTCCTTCCTCAACACCATATGAATCTAAATGCATCTGTCAAATATGTATTTAATGTGTTTAGATTGTGCATCGTATTGTAATAGAATCCCCTACTTTTCCGTGATGACTTCATCTTTTTGTTAATTTTGTTCAGAATGTCTTGCATTAGTACCCCTTTGTGTTCATCTTTTATCTCACTATGTAGCTGAAAGTCTTCCATTTTTATCACCAATGGACAGTGCACTGGAAAAGAGAGGGTGAAAAGTGTCACTAAAATTACTCATGTCACATCTGCATTTGCTTTGAAACAGGACTGGTGGCTGGCAATGGCCTGCAAGCATCAAGCAACTACAATCATGTTGACAGCAAAATGGGTAAGGCTATTTTCTGGCATACTTTTTTCCCCCTCACCCACAACCACATGTAGAGTCTAGGTTTACTCGGCAGAAGCTAATGGATTTTATTTTATTTTTTTACGATGGTTCTATTTTCATTCCTATTCCATTTTGTGTTTGAATGCAGGCACATTTACACTTAAATTAATTATCAAGTCATATTGGAGCTTAAGCCTATAGTGGCTATAAAAAGTCTACGCACCCGGGGGGGGGGGGGGTCGTGGATGCACAGACAACATTGTTTCAGGGCGTTTGGAACAAGAAAGCTGAGAAGGGTGTGTCAGATGGACCCCCTGCTTACAGATTGAGGTCCGTTGTATAATAGTATGGGAGTCATACAGGCTAATCCGCACATCCCTAGTGCTTTATCCACAGAACCCAACTCATCAGAGCCGGTTCACTTTTATTTTGCTAAGGCAAACAGGAGACTGTTGTAGAGTGGATCATTGGTGCGCGAAGTCATATGTATCTATTATCACGCTGTTCACTTAGTGTACCAATCAGGTAAAATCGGATTATCTTCTCACAGCACACTCATGTGCTGTAGCACAATGGCTGACACTAGTCTAAGGCCCCAGTTCTAGCTGAAGAAAAACAGCTCTGTTTCTCCTGCCGACTAGAAATGTAGACTCTTCTGTGGATCCATCCAATTCTACTAGTTAGGATCATTGTCATTACTCCAGTTAACTGTTAACAGGAGCTGCAGCAAAATGTGCAAGATTGATTCTTTTTCAGAATGTGCTCTATACACATTCAAACAGTCCTCATAAAACCAAAATGTTATTGGCATATCCCATGCTTTAGTCAGAAAATGCTCCATTTAGAAAAAAATGAATATCAAAGGGGAGCACACTCTTTACATGACACCTGTCAAATCTGAATTAATACTGGAATATTGGTGTGCATGAGAACACATTCATTGATAAAGAGCTCAGAAAGATGGTGTGAAAATTATGAACAGCAAAAATATTTCTGAGGGAATGGACTTGCAACAGTAGAGCTGCAGTTGTCTAATTTTCTCATTTTACACAGACACTTTGCTGAATCAATGGCACAAAACACAGTATTAGAGATTTTATATTATGATGAAATGTGTAAAAATATTTAAAGACTCTGTTGTGCCACTAAAGTCTATGCTATTAACATGAAATACTGATGAAGTGGATCCATTGGTTGTCTGGGTTATTTGGTTCATTTCAATGGCAGCGGACTCTCACATCCCTGTATATGAAGTTCGCTTTCCCTTTAGTATTTTTGAATGGTAAATAATAGCATTGTTACCACCACTAAGACATGACCTTTCACACTGATTTTCTGTACAAGCATGTCCAGGGGCAGTGCTGCTCTCATACCCAATCGAGCCTGTCAGACTTTTCTTTTTGTCAAAGTCCAATAACCAAAGAACAGAACCAACGATGAGTGGATCCTAAAAATAAGCCACATACAACTCATTGATCTCTACTGTTGCACTAGGAAACTACAGATATAAGGGACCACTAACTCGATGTTTTAATTTGACTTAATTTTAAGCAATAGCAGTTTGATCTTTTAAACTGGGTCATCTTTAATTGTATTATCTTTATGACCTCATCTTAATCATCTCCTTTCATCCAAAGCTGGTCGGCCTCAGCCTGGACCACCAGGTCAACACCTAGGCCACTACCCCTCCCTGCCCCCTGGGTACCAGAATACTCCGTCTGCCCACAATGCCAGCAGCCCCATGCATCCTGCAGTACAGAACACCACACAGCCTTATGCCCAAACACCTCAGCCATACCAGCAGGTAGGAAATACTACACACATGAGCGCTTCTGATTGTTTTTTTAATGTTTGTCGAATGCCATGCTCTGCTGCTTTGGTCATTTGCTTTGCACAAGGCACACATGTGAAACTATTGTTTCTACAGTTACTGAGACAAAATTAATTTATAGTAATTTAGTTGACATGCTGTTGGATATATTCATATTTCATGCATACAGAGTTTCATGTTTCCAATGACAAACCAGTGTTGTTCACTGTTGTAACAAATTAAATAGAATATGTAAAGAGAGAGAATTTGTCAGCAATATCCCAACTCTCCTGCTTATTGTATCCACGCCAGAGGTTAATTTTTGCGTCAATGACCAAACAAAAAAAGAAAAAGATAGTTGTCATGTTTTTAGTCATTACAAGGTTTAGGGATTATTGTTATCCAAATAATGAAAACTAGGAGTAGAAAAACACGTATATTAACCAAAATAAAATTTCAGTCAGGGCTCGACAAAAACCTTAATTAGCTGAAACTGTATTGTTTATAAAAGTAAGTAAAATGACTGAGAAAATGTCATCAGATTTATTTTTGTTTGTAATGGTCAGGGAGTGCCATTTCAGTCCTGTTCAGAATTACTTTGAATGATGTAGATGTAGAATGATGTAAAACTTGCGTAACACATAATAAAGCTCAAAGGGAATTGAAATCAAAGCAAAAAATAAAATAAACTGTAAAACTGTTTGAAACTGTGCTCACCATTTCAACTGAATCCTTTCACTCAGCCGCCTGGTGGCCCAGGGCCAGCCCAGCTGAGCCCCTCTCTGGCAGCCATGAGCCTCCAGTCCTGCACTCCAGAGGCCCTGAGAGTGGTGAACCTGCTGCAGGAGAGGAACCTGCTGCCCCCAACCCCAATCCCTGCCCCGATGCCCTGCCTACCCCAAGACCTACAGAAGGTCAACTGCAATCCAGAGTAAGCCCTAGTGGAGCTGCAGGATTATAGCAAAACTACTGCACTTAAACTTTTATAACAGATCAAAAAATTTCCTGTCCAAATGGGTATACTGTTTCATCTAAATAACCTGAAGTAACGTATAAAACATATTTTATTAGGTATTTATAGCAAAAATAATGATTTACTCAAATGATATATTTGTGGTAAAAAATGGCAAAATAAGCCTGGTAACGGATTAAGAAAAAAAAGTTGTTTTTTTCCTTACACAAATAGCTAAAATGCCCTTTTCCCAACAAAACTTCACATAAAATACAAATAAAAATGTTAACTAATATGTATTTTTATAACTTCAGTTAGTGTTATAGCAAAAATGTGCCATGATTAAAATTTATTTAGGGGCAACAGAAAGCAACTAATCAAATTGGCCACTGAGTAACAGATCATCTCAAAACCACAAACTATTTTGTTTGGAAAAAAAAACAAACAGGTCCATTTCCAATTTCAACTTTAGTATATACAACATAGCTAATATTAAGGAAAAGTAACTGCGCATTTATAAATTGAGTACTTTAATGTTATTCTTTGATCATCCATTGCTAACGAAAGATTACAGCTTGTGCATTCTGCTCGAACTTAAAACTCACCTATCATATCCTCAAGAGGGAACTCAAACACTCACTAGATCTGATAAAGGCATACATAGAAGCCTCTACCCAATTATCTCATTTGGGAGAAGTGTGAGGAAGCCGCCACTCTGCATGGCAAGCTAATGAAGCCACATAATAATAATAAAAATAACTTCTGTTTGACATACGCCAAATGTTTTTGATAGATATACCTAATAAATTGTAAAAGGGAATACATTTTACTAATTTTGACTCACCCTGTTCTTCATCAATACATTAGTTGATGTTAATTCATATTTCTTTACTCTTTGTAAGCTTACATGTTATGAAATCATGTGATTAGGATGGCTTGTTACAATATTTAGTGCAAGTAAGATAGTCGCGCGCGCTCACACTCACTCTCACTCTCACACTCACACTCACACACACACACCACACTACACACACTAATTTCATGGTAACGAGTCAAATGCCTAAAATCTCCAGGCCCCAAACTTCACATGCAATAAAAATAACTTTTTTGGAAAAGGTAGAATAAAAATTGTACCACAGTATGGTGGATACACATATTAAAATGTAAAATATGGAAAAAGAACTTCATATACTAGATTTTTCAAATATTCAATTTGGACAACAATTTGGAGATGTGCTTTCACCGTGCAGATCTGCCCATCTTCAAATGGGAGTAACTCTTTTATCAAGAAGTTTTCAAAACCAAAACGGATTCAAAAACTAGAGAAAAGTTGCTGAAAATCCACATATACACTTACCCTTGACCAGGCCTTTTATATTTATATGTAGCATGGCCTTGGTAGATGTTTGTGCCTTATCAAGTGTTTTTACATCTAACTCTGTCTTTTCCAACGTGGCATTCATCCACATGCGGTTACGTAGTGTAAGCTTCTGTGCGTTTCTGTCTCCAGGGTTTTCCGCTGCACGCTTACCAGCATCCCTCAGACCCAATCTCTACTCAATAAAGCCAAGATGCCGCTGGGCCTGCTGCTCCACCCCTTCAAAGACCTCTCGGTAAAACATCACTTATTGTTCAGTCAGTTCTCTTTAGTTTCTAATGCTTGCTCATACATTGTTTTACTAAATTTGATGGAAGGATTTTGTACATACTGCAGGTTAAAATTAAAGTTTGATCATTCTTTAATTTAAAATATGTTCAGGAAAAACAATGTAGCTGTTTCAAGTATAAAACAATACAGAATGTAGAAGCACAGTCTCATCCTCGAATGATATTTATTAGATTTGGTGAAAGTTTGCCTTTGGGCTAATCTGTCAAAATGATTTGGTGATTTCTGTGTGAAAGTGACTTCAGAGATGTTACACTATTTGGATAGTAATAAGAAAGCCTTTGTAATAGTGTCACGTAAACTGAGCTGCAAGCATGAAAATACCTCAAAACACTTCTTACTGTTTTTTCCCCCTACCTTTGCAGCAACTTCCTGTGGTGACGTCCAGTACAATTGTCAGGTGTCGGTCCTGCAGAACTTACATAAATCCTTTTGTTTCTTTCCTGGACCAGAGGAGGTGGAAATGCAACCTGTGCTACCGGGTCAATGATGGTAAGACAAGGAGAGGCAACTCCATTTCCACTGAGGCAGTACCAGGACTGGGTCAGAGTCAGTCATTAGTACCAAACCATTTGGACTTTTCAACAGCCAAAAAACTAACATTCAGTCAAGGAGAGCACACTAATAAACAAATCACAATTGCAGTGTCAGCCCTTGTGACTATACAACCACAAAAGCCTGCAATTAAGCAATGGCTAGTTGGTGTATCCCCTAATGCCCCCAATCCTTAATGGTGTCATCGTGTGAGGCATCTCTAGGTCATGACCTTTCATTTGCACTTGATTTGAAGTCGATCAGACAAATGGTTCCAGAGATATAAACAAGACTGTTTAGTGAGTCTGCATATTAATCACTCATTGTCAACTGATGCCTCGTTGTTTAACTAACTTTAGCTGAAATGATATGCTACTTTGCTAGCACAAAATGTCAAGACAACCGAGTCTTATTTTCAAAAGCCCAGTGAATGTGATGGCATTGATAAACACAGTGAAAAAAGAGGGACTGATGTGCTTGAGGATGATGCTTATCAGCCAACAGGAACTACAGTTACTGCACCATTGAGATGTTTTTGAATATTAAATACTACTAAATACGTCTCATTGAAAATTTAATTTGAAAAGACTGATAATAATGTGTTATGACGGAATTTTTATGACCCTGTCCGTCAAAATGAAGGTCTATAAAAATGTCCTTCAGTGGTCAGTGAGACAGAAGTTAAAACATCCTCCAGGCTGCTGATCCAGGCCACATTATGTAAGGTATGTCAGTCACCCTGGTGGCCACAGGAAAATAGTGGGGGGGGTATGTGCAAAGTTGGAAATGCCCATTTCTTCTCAACTGCCCCTCTTCAGATTCATTTATTTGATATTATTTCTCTGTAGAATTTCTTAAGTTCTACACTATGAATGTTATTGCCTGAACTTTATCCAATGGTTCAATAAATCAAACATTAAGGAATTTGACACGCTTTTTAATGAAGTATATAAACAATATTTTGCTTTTATTTTTATAGACCCTATTGAAAGAGAAATTCAGGTTCTCTGGAAAATTGCCGCTTATAAATTAATCGTTCGTTAAGGTCAACCAACTAATGATTAATGGATTAATTGATAACTTGCATCCCTACTCTGTACCAATGAGTCAAACTGTTGACCACCCCTGGGTCTGACCCATGAGGCATGATACATGGGAAAAATATCCAACGGATATCCTGGTGGGGAAAAAACACGTAAGTCCCTGCCACATCTCTACTGAGGATAGTGCTCATCACAAGACCAATCTTGAGGTGGCAGTCGAACGCTTGGACCAGCGGTCGGGTACCTCGACCTCTGGGGAGAGGGAGGAGGCTTTGTGCAGCTAAGGCCTGAAAGGTGCTGCTTGGTTTTGTCGGGCCTGGACAGTCCATTTCAGCACTTCCAGGGCAGCTGAACCAAGCAACTGCCCTGGGTCTGTGCGCACACTGTGGAGGGTCTTTCATAGAGCTGCACAATATATCATTCGAGCATTGTCATCGCAATGTAGGGGTGCGCAATAGTCGCATCACAGGTCCTGCATGCAGGAGGCAAAGGAGCTCAGCGTGTTCTCATCTAATTTCAAGGGTACCTGACACACACAGCGTGCAGCAATCTACCAAATCACATTCATTCTTAATTAGTTTGCGAAGCAGACCACACCCCTGCACATGGAGTGAGTTGCTGGTAACAATGCAGCATTTCCGCTGGAAAGGTTTTGGTATGGCACAGCACCACATCCTGTCCCCTCAAATGAAAGTTTGCAAGGCTCCAGGAGGTAGGGAAAGGATAACAGAGTGCTAGGTTTCACTTTCACTTCTGCGGGTAGCACAGTCTGCGCTGCCTGGTACCCCCATAGTATTATAAGTCGGATGGAAAGTGGTTGAGCCCCCTACCAACCTACTGAATTGACTTGGTACCAAATAGAAAAGCAGGGATTTGTTGTTTTCAACAGCAAACCACTTAACTAGTTGGGCCCACAGTCTTGTCTCATCCTGTCCTTGTACATTGTTGTCTATATGAGCCCTCCCTCTATGTATAGGTATACAATCAAGTTTGAGATTATTACTTAAATACAAGCTGTAAAAATAAAGGCCCTTTCCCGCCCACACTACTGCCTCCCCATGCGACCGCTGACACCACCTGACTGCAAGAGGACAGTGTATTGAACTTTTTTCAATTTCATTACATGAATGGATGTAGGTCTGTGAGTTGGACAACTGATTCAAATTTGAGCTAAATTGGTGTTCATATGTCCGAACTGAAGCAATTTTTGTAAAGGTACATTTATAGGAGGTGCTATAGTGCAAAATCGCAATTTATTTTGATGATTAGGTGTAGGCCCAGGAAATTGGCAAATTATTAAAATTTGGGCCAAATCGATGTTCGTATTTTCGAAGTAATGCCATTTTAGTAAAGGTACATTTGTAGGGGGCACTGTAGTGCAAAATTGCAATTTCTTTGGATAAATGGATATAGGCCCAGGAGATGGACATCTGAGTAAAATTTGAACCAAATCGGTGTCCGTATGTCCAAGCTAAAGCAATTTTTCTAATGATACATTTTTTCAAAAGCTTCGAAAAGTTTGTGATATCATCGCACAAAAACAGTGACTCTATTCCCAAAAATTTTGATAACTTTTGATCCCCCACTTGTATTGTACCAGCCACACCTGCTGGGGGCAACTGTACCATCCTCACCACTCTGATTGCCTGTGGCAGTTCATGCACGGGTTGTCCAACAGTTCCTCCCTCAGGTGGTCAGGGCCAAGACAGGCAGGGCACAGGTCATGCCCATCATCAGCTTGAAGCGCAGCCCCACTGTCCACACGACATTGGGAGCCGTCCATATCACTCCTACAAAATTGGAACCACTGATAATGGCACACACATTGCAAGCCAGGGAGTAGCAGCGGTCCAGTGACAAGTCTAAGGCCAAAGCTGGGAGCGGAGCATGTAAATGCTGCCTTCACCAACTAGGACCCAAACACATAAAAAGCTAGCAGAAATATCAGAAGATCTCTGGCAGGAATCCTTAGTCAAAATTCATTTATTGTCAATCTGTCTAAAACACTCTGTAACACTCACTCACTCTTTTGGTAGTACCACTCGGACTGCACATTCGCAAACGGAACTTTCAGTACTTTCAGCACCACCCTCTGGTGGTCAGGAGGGATGAAATGCAACCATAAACTCCTGGGGCCTCATTTATCAATCTGTGCGTAAAAAGGGTTCTAAATTCCTACGTTGGATTGAAATTTAGAATGTGTGTAAGTACAAAAAAATCCGTATTTATCAAACGTGCGGTGACCACTCGTACGCACGCCAGTAAGTAATCGGTGTTGATAAATCCCACCCTTTCTAAATGACCACGCTCGTGCATGTTTGGGCTCATTTGCATTCAGAAACGCCTCCAATTGACCATATAAGGTAGCAGCCCTCCTTTTAAAAATGCGTCAGCGGACTTTTTCCCTATCCAAAGTCATGGCAAAGAGGGCTAAGAAAAGAAACTTCTCTGAGACAGAGATAGAGGTTCTGGTCGGAGAAGTAGAGGAAAAACAGCAAATACTTTTTGGAACATTGAACGCAGGTGTAACACAAAAAAAGAAAAATCTGGCGTGGGAAAGTGTTACATGTGCAGTTAATTCGGTTGGTTCAGAGGAGAGAGCAGTGTCTGAAGTTAA
>JAPTYQ010000007.1:2657067-2667378 GCA_029814465.1 Ostorhinchus cyanosoma | reverse complement strand
TATATTGATTCGACACTAGTCTTAATTTATGTTCTCAATTAATGTTATTGATAAGTTATTTGGTCTCAGATGTCTTGCTTAATCTGCAACCCAAAAATATTCACTTTACTGTCATAGAGGAGGAAAGTGATCAGGAAATATTGACACCTGGAGTCAGAGTTAAAGACCAACCAATGAAACCTATTATATATGGTTAATTTTATGGTTAATAAGCCAGTGCAGCTCTATTTGACACAGATCTATGTGTCTGTTTTAGCCAGGCTTTACTATTAAGATGCAAACAGTGTTGAACTGATGATGCTGCAAACTTTTTTTCAAAAGTAGCATTCAGTGTACAACATTTATACAACAGGAGTCAACCAAGAGGATTAATAATCAATTAATTCATTTTGAAGTATAAGGGCTACCCAGAAAACTCTTTCACACACACACACACACATAGCCATTTAACACACTCATGATTGTTACTTACAAAAGTGAGATAATATTACATTATATAATTATATGATTTTTCTGTTCTTTAAGTCCTCTTGAGTCTTGTTTTTTTTCCTTTTCCTCAGCTGTTGACCGTTCAGTGACAGCCAGTCTCGGTGATGCCAGAGATGCAATGACCAATGCTGCCATCGACTCGCTGGCTTCGTACCGGCAGTCAGTGCTGACTATCCAGCAGCCTGGCCTTCTGGCCCCAACCTGCCTCAGACTCTTCCCCCTCTACATCCTCGCCCTGCTTAAACAGGTCAGCTTTTTCAGTCATAAAATAATAGCTTTAGTTGTTGACAATTCTTTGTGATTCACTTCAGTGAAGCGTTTTCACTTGAAACTGAGTTTGAAATCACTGCCATTTAAACTGTAATTTATCCATCTGACTTTGCTCATGTCAAAATGAGTGAAGCCCAACTACTTTAAACAAACCTTTTTATTCTTCAATAGCAAAATATAGACTAATCTACCAGGACCACATACCATTACTTATTTTAATATTTAGCTGTAATACTTCAATATGGAAAAAGGTGGTTTTTCCAGAACTCTGAAATTGGAATAAAAAGGATTTTATAAAAGTTCCTGCAAGTATTAAATGAAGGTATCTGACCTGATATTTTGTCTTAAATACAACTTTTCTATTTTAAGTATTTGTAATTTTGGTTTGCAAATCTGCAAACAAAACCATGTGATCAAATAAATATAATGTCTTCTGTTATAAAAAAAATATCTACACTTTAGAGATACCAAGTTAAAATTTCTAAAGTTTCTGTTAATATTACTTTGAAGGAAGTTCAGCAAAACACTATGTTGAGTACAGTGCTCAAATTTGGAAATTTTGCAAAGTTGGAAGAAGTCAGTGAAAACTCAGTTCAGTTTAGTTTCATTTTTATACCGCCAATACAGGTCAATGCCTTAGAAAGGTTATACCCACAGGCACAATTGAAAGGAAAAACTTCTTATACAGCAGAATAAACCTTAGACAGAATTGGGCTTTGTGTGGGCAGCCTTGACTAGCTGGTGTGAGTGGGAACAGGAGAGAGAAAAGAGCAACAAATAATACAGACACTGGATAACATAGAAAAACACTGGACAGGATGGAGTCCAGGACCAAACATCAGGAGCAACAACCAGATATACCTGGTGAAAGGAATAGGAAGAAAGAGGACAAAGAAGGAAAACCCCAAACTATGAGAAAGAGAAGACACAAAGTTAGTAACAAATAACAGCAACACATATAATACGTGGAGAGAGATGGAGTGAAAGGAAAAAAGCTACCAATAAACATCTGCTATCACCCAATATCATCACCATGGTTTTAAATTTCTTTTATAAAAGGTTTTCAGTTGTAGCTTCAGTAGTAAATTTGTTTTCGAAACCTGTTGAAATCGTGCTTGTCTGTCTCCATATACTTGAACTTCATCTTTTCCATCGTAACCTACTCTTCTGTTTTAGCAAATTTTCTAAATCATTTAAACAACTGTCACTTTACATCAGATTTGTTTATATTTTGACTGCAACAAAAATTCGTAAAAGGAGAATTGTAAACCAAGTTGTCAGGCCTTCATTGACGTTTAATGTGTTTTTGTGTGTGTACACCCTGTAGAAAGCCTTCAGGACGGGAACTAGCACCCGGCTAGATGACCGAGTGTTCGCCATGTGTCAGCTGAAGTACCAGCCGTTGGCCTACGCCATGCTAATGATCCACCCTGCTCTGTACCGAGTCGATGATCTGACAGACGAGGTGAGGCAGATGAATGTAATATATCAGTGGGCATGGTTGGTTTCTCAATTGTTGATGTTTCAGAAGCAATGAAAGAATGGGAGGCTTTAATAAATGTCAAATTTGGCTGAAAATGAGGGCCTTTGTTTGACTTTTTTTTCTCTTTTCATTCCTGTCAATCAGGGAGCTTTGAACATCAATGAGCGGACCATCCCTCAGCCTCGTGTGCTGCAGCTGTCTGTGGAGAAGCTCAACAGGGAAGGAGCCTTCCTCATGGACACTGGAATGGTATGGAACATTTAGATCTGCTTTTAGAATTATCAGCCTTCAAGAAGTGCAGCCAGTTGATTTGGGAATGGACCTAAAAACATCCTTCAAAAATGTTTTTAAATGAAGAAACTACTAATCCTTTATCATGGATTGATGGATGAGTTCATCATGGATGGATGGATGGATGGATGGATGGATGGATGGATGGATGGATGGATGGATGGATGGATGGAACCTCATAACACTGTGACATAAATCATTGCTACAAGTGCATGGAAAGAAGCTGATCATTGTAAATGTGTTTATAAATACTTTTGCAGATATGTTAAAGTCTGTTGTAACATCTTTTCTCCTTGGAGCTAAGCATAAATCAGTATAAATTTAGACATAGTTTTTTCTTACCCTCATATTATTTTTAGTCATTTAAATTTCAAGTGTGACAGTACAGTCATTTCCATACCTTGTGTATGAAGCTTGGAAAATCGCCACACAGCAAACTTAGTGGAGTTGTGTATTGATTTGATGTCAGTGCAGGGCAGATATTTCTGTGGGCAGGGCGACACTGAAATAACTGATGTGTAAACATGTTTCCTGGCTACTGTCAGTAGCCTACATGTCCTGTCCTATCCTGCAGAGTTGGACAGATTTGTCATTGTAGTGGTTTATAACATTAACAAGCAACCATTCAGTGGATAATATTCCATCCTTAGAGCCATTAAACAACACATCCTCGTTGCTCAGGTCTAATGGACCACTACATCCCTTTCAAACTAGAGGGGTTGGCCTTAATTTGCAAAAGTTGCAGTGAATTTTTTTTTTTTTAAGAACAGTTTAGGGTGGGCCTTGCATTTCAGCTAAGGTAGGCCTGGGGGAGATGGTCAAAATAGATGCCGCATACATTTTTAAGCTGTTTAGCTTAAAGTGAAAGTTGAAGAAACCCTAAAGTGGCTGTGGCTCAGTTGGTAGAGCGGGTTGTCCAATGACCAAAGGTTTGGCGGTTCGAATCCTGGCTCTGACTGTCCACATGTCAAAGTCCTTGGGCAAGACACTGAACCCTAAATTGCTCCCAGTAGGGTCTGGCTGCCGTGTGTGTACAAGAGGGCCTGTACAGTGCTTTGGGTGCCATTAAGGTGCATAAAATGCGCTATATAAGCTCAGTCCATTTATGGTTATTTGGCTTTTACAATATTTGTAAGAGGTGTAAGAAGAGTGTAAATCACCCCTTTAGAGTGTGTGATCTAGTGCTTTATTTTTTATGCTTTGTTTTGATTTATTGTAAAATCCAGAATACAATATTAAATAAATTAAAGTAGAAAAATTTTGTGTTATGATATTCATTTTGTGATAGTCATTTTATTGCCCAGTTCTTTTTGGGCTGGGGAAGTTGGTTTTTTACAGACTACAAGGTTTTATATCGCAAGAATTTAAAATTCAGTTGTAAGAATTCCTGCTCATTTCCTTAAGTGTATTTAAAATGTTTACTCTTTTCTCCCCAAAGATAATGTATCTGTGGGTTGGACGGAACTGCAATCCCAACTTCCTCACACAAGTCCTGGGTGTTCCCAGCTATGCTGCCGTGCCTGATAACCTGGTAGGAAACCTCAGACCACACACTTAACCTCAAACTAACCAATACACTTCCTTCCTTCTTAATTTTGCCTCCAACAAATGTCTGTCCAAGATATCATATTACCGAGAACATAATTACAACAGCTGCACATATAGTTCACCTAATTTGATGTTGATCTTGTTTATTTCCTGATGGGAAAGTTTGACTGTTGCTCTTTTTCCAGTACCTGCTTCCAGACCTGGACACTGCTGAGTCTCAGAGAACTAGAGCTTTCATTGGTTGGCTGAGGGATCAGAGGCCATTTTCCCCCACCCTGCACATCATCAAGTGAGTGACAGACTTACTCTGTTTATGTCCACCCTGCATCTTGCTTTTCTTCAAATTTCACATCACGGACTGCAACAGATGACGGTCAAAATTTAAGGCTGAAGTGTGAGGAAGTAGTATGTCCAGACAGTTCAAAAACAGACAGGCACACCGACCAGTGATTTGCTGTGTCAGTGCCCATGTATTTTTCTACTGTTACACTCCTTTAGGAGATACATGGCAGATTCTATGGGACAGGTTTTCCACAGGACACATTGAACATTCAGAAATAAAATGGCATTTTTCAGACAAATCCTTCTGGCAACACAAATCTCATCTCATTGAAATAAAAGCAAGCACAGCATGAACTAAGTCTTTATTCAAATATCATAATGTTTGGTCCCAGTAAAAAGATATTTTTCAACTACTTAAATCCAGATAAAAGTAAGTTAATAACAATTTGATGTTTGCAGCCCTTCTGTGTACACCCACTTGGGAGAGAGGAAGTGTACCATTTCATACCGTTAGTGTTGTATATAGCGTGGTGTCTGTGTTTCTGAGGATCTATGCCCCCAGTTATGTGCATATGACATACCATACAATCCTTTGAAAGGGCAGCTGCAGCATCTACTCAAAAAAAAAAGTGAAATCAAATGAAGTCTTTTCTGTTACTAATTCCTCTTTTTGGGTTTGTTGGTGGTTTGCGAACCAGGTTAAAGGTACGGCCACTTATTGTACAGACTTAATGAATACTCAATCCATATTGGTTACTGGCAGCATTCTATGGTCTGTTACTTATGTATAACAGGCTGTTATTATGAATAACTTACTGTAACTATAGGCTGAATTATGAATATAAACTAGGGACTAAATTTTTAAATCAATAAAAAGGCTTTTTAAATTCATTTGCTACCAAATTATTAATTATTATTATTATTATAGGTATGACATACCAAAAAAAATAAAAACTTAAATGTTGTGAGTGACCCTAGAGATTATTTTAATTGTTCTTTAAAAGTTATATTGGAACTCTGGCGTGCAGCACAGTGGCATAGCAGTAAGCACTTACCCCCCGCAGCCAAAAGGTTCTGTGTTTGATTCCCAGTAGGCCAGGTTTCTTTCTAGGCGCAAGTTTCTTCGAAGCCATTGCCCTTGACCCAAAGCACCAATGACCTGCAGTTGGTCCCAGAGTGCCTTCAATGTGCTAATTGCTAGTGCTATTGCTGGGTGCTGTGTGGATTGTGTAAAATAAATGGATCTATGGGGATAATAAATTGAGTCAACCTTAATGTCTTCATTGAGGAGAGACCAGTCAGACTGCCACATGATCATTCAGACTCTTAAAGTTTTGTATTGTTTTTGCAGGGATGAGAGCCAGCTGAAATCCAGCTTTATGCAGAACATGATCGAGGATCGGACAGAAGCGGCCCTGTCGTACTATGAGTTCCTGCTTCATCTCCAGCAGCAAATCTCCAAATAAACCTTCAGTGGAACTGCTGGACTTCAAGGAACCCTGTATGTGTGTATGTGTGTGCGTATATATGTATATGGAATGTGTGCCTGCCTGAAAGTGGTAAAAGGCAGAATCTAGAATCCTGCTTTGTCCAGCTGTGGTCCACCATCTCTCTGAGAAGACCCTCATCTGAGCTGAACTGAAGCAAAAATGACGTCACTCTAATAGAACCATGTGACAGACGAGGCGAGGATGGAGGGAGAGGCAAAAACAAAGAAAAATAATCCATGATGATGTTTATGTGGCACTTTTCTACTCAGCTGAAGCAAAACATTGGAAGAAAATGAACTGTAATCCAGGATGATGATGATGATGATGATTATCTATGTCAATAATCGAATGAATCAGTGTTTATTCTCATAGAACAGTGCTGTCTAACAGAGGTATCGTTCAGATACAGTCCAGGCAAACGGATGTGTGGAGTGTTTTTTGTCAAAAAGCACAGTTGTTTATACTAAAGTAAGTCATGTATGTGTGCTTAAAGACTAGGTTTCTTGAGATTGTTAGTATGTCTGCGCTCAAAGACTGTTAATAGTGGGTGACACCTGGACTATTTGTAAACACTTGAGCTCTAACAACACTCTAATATCATACCTAAAGGACAGAACGTGTGGGTGTTTTTTTTTTGTTTTGTTTTTTTTTAAATCCCTGTCATTATTATTACTATTGTGTGTCGAACAAAATCTGTAGACATTTTGGTTAAACGCCAAAGGTGTTTGAAAGCAGATGGACCTCACTGTCAATCTCTGCCTTGAATGTGCCGCAGCGGAAGGTCATCTTTTATTTTATTTTTTTCTGATCTGTCCTTCACATTCTCTTGTCATTTTGTCTCTCTTCAGACATTCGCAACGTCTCAGACAACATCACCGTTCTGTTTAGTTCTTTCCCACACCCCCCTCCCACCAGTTGTTTAATTTATGAGACTCCCAACATTAAATTCTATAATTGCCTTGTATGGGAACTCACTTTTTATTATTATTATTATTATTATTATTATTATTATTATTATTATTATTATTAAGCCTCTGTTAAAAGACAGACTCTCTCTCTCTCTATATATATATATATATGAAATATTTTAATATAATAGGATAATGGGACATTCTTTAACACAGACATAACAAAGCCATTGTGATCTTTTAAACATGCTTATTGATACCTGTATAGTGAAAAGACTGCGTTCTATAAAGATTAAAATAAAATGATGATTTTAGCATAAACATTAAGGTGAAATGATTCTGAGAAAATAAAATGTTTGGGACTTTGTAAACGTAGTTTGTGTTTTGGTGGGTGAACTTTTTTATTAAGTGAAAGCAAAGGCTACAAAGATATTAAATGGGGAGTCTAACATATTTGGTTTGTTTCATGTAGTTTGTAGTACAAAGCAACAATGTATTTAGTTCCAGACAGATCTGCTTTGGTCATCATACACTTTTCTATCTTTCATAAAAGGTTCTACATGAACACAGCCTGGTTTTTTTGTTTTGGTTTTTTTTTACATAGTTTATTAAGGCGTGGGATCGAGGCTTTTCAAGTAATGAATACGTGTTTCCATCTTGGCTTAAACACAATATTTAACAACCGAAGATGAGATTAACGTGCAGCTTTCTATGTCCTTTTCCAGACAAATGCTCTATATTTTAGATGTTTAGGTGCACTTTCCCCCTCTGTGGTCACTAAGTATAATGTCACTTTAAGTGTGCCTATTTACTGCCAGATCAAAATGTCACACATTCTAAGATTTGCTTTAATTCGCTTTTACCTTTCATCATGAGATGCATTCACCGTGGCATTTTTTTCCCACGCAATGCTAATGCAATGTCAAAATAAATGTCACAACACATATATTCCATCCAAAGTTGTATTAATTTTTGTCCCAAATCTTGCATTGATGATGTGTAAAGCCTCCATCATATCCTAAGATTCTGAATATGGATCTGGAAAATGATGTCTCATGCTCCCTGAACTACTCTTACACAATCTGATCCTGATGAATCTAGGTATTAGCATCTTGGAATATGTCTGTCATCAGGGAAGAAGAAATCCACTGAAGTTCAGACTTGGACATTCAATGTATTCAGATTCGTCTGACCTCATTTTATGAACACGTCACTAAACAACTGAACCAACCCCAGATCATAACACTGCCCCAACAGGTTTGTACTGTAGGCACTATGCATATTGGGTCATCACTTCATCCATCACTCGGGAACCGTGTCAATCGTGACTCATTAGACCACAACACTGATTAGCTACTCACTGAATCAGTTAATTTTTATCAGCTGAGATACAGTAAGTAAGAAATCAAAAGCTGACTCAGACACTTCCGGGTGAGTGTATTATGCACACTTTGTGCTTCATGTTATAAAAGGTCACATTATTTTTTATACAATTTGTATGAAGGTAGAATTCAAAACACCTTATCCCACACCTGGGATGCTGACCTCTGTGGGATGCTAGGCAGTAGGGGGCATAATCGCCCCCTGTTGCCTGACAAACCAGGATAAAACAGCTGACAATAACACATCACAGGAACAAGTGTCCCCTCTAAGGAAGGCTACAGGTTGTAGCTGAAACATGTCAAGGTAAAAGAATTAACTCTTTCCATCTGTCTGACAACTGGGAAAAGGAAATCTGTATAAGTTCTAGTAGACAGTATGAACCTAATTGGATGTAGAATTCCAAAGTTCATTTTTGCATGCTTTTTAAAATTCTGACCCAGCCACTAAAATCAGCACATTATAAACAAAGGAAAATGACTACATCAGCGTCCATTCTACAGTGAGTAAAAACTGCACATTAACGTATTTAAGAACATTTGACAGTGAACAAAAAAATGACAATGCACATTAACCAGTGTTGCTGTTAATTACTGACGTATGCCAGCTTGCAAAAATCCAAAAATAAGTCCTAAAATTTTAAAGTAGCATATTGAAAAAAACAAAGGGTTTTTTTATTGTCCACACCATATTTTCAAAATGTGTTGTCAGTCAAGGAAGTACATTTTTTTATTAGCCTTACTCTTGCAAAGGACTGCAGAGGTAAGTGAACACTCTGTGCACTAAACTGGCATGTGTACATTTTTGTATTCTTCGAATACAAGTGTTCACCAATGTGCATAAGTGAAATCAAATCAAATGAACAACTTAAGTATATTAGAAAAAAATATTTTCTACAGAACCACTGGACTGATCAACTGGCAGAATCAATGGGTTCCCAAATAAATAGTGGTTTTAATAAAAGTAAAGGTCCACACATTTACATATAAAAATGTGGAAAGAGTGACTTTCTCAAAGTAAATGTCATGATACAACTTGAACAGCTACACAAAACACATACTACAGGTCCTGGGCCTCAGTGAACATCTAAGCCTGTGTATCAAATACTTTCTGACCAACCAATCACATACAGTGAGACTTTGGCCCCTGCACCTTACCCGTCCTGACACTTGGAACAGGAGCACCCAAAAGATGTGTACTCAGCCCTATCCTGTTCTCCGTCTACACCTGGGACTGCTCACCCACGCACCCAACAAACACCATAATAAAGTTTGCGGATAAGTGTTGCAGGTCTCATCTCAAACAACGAGACTGCATCCAGGGATGAAGACCACAGACTGACCAGCTGGTGTGGGGAACAGAATTTGTCCCTGAACATCAAGAAAACTAAGGAGCTCATCCTGGACTTCAGATGGAACAAGAACGAGCACCTGCCGCTGAGGATCGGAGACCAGGAAGTGGAGCAGGTGTCCAGTTTCAAGTTCCTAGGAACCCACATTAGCAACGGCATGAAATGGAGCGTCAACCTGCTGCAGTGAAGAAGGCCCACCAGAGACTTTACTTTCTCAGGGCCCTAAGGAAGAACAACATCTCCCCATGTCTGCTGAAAACTTTCTACCACTGCTCCATAGAGAGTGTACTGACTTACTCCATCCTGGCATGGTTTGGGAACTGCACAGAAGCAGACAGGGCTGCCCTCCAGAGAGTATGTGACATGGCTCAGAAAATCATCGGTCTCCCCCTCCCTTCCCTGAAAGATATCTATGGGTCACACTGCCAAGGCAAGGCCTACAGGATCATCAAAGACATCACTCACCCCTTCCACCATATCTTCTCTTTGCTGCCCTCTGGAAGGCACTACAAGGTCCTGAAGTGTCGCAAGGAAAGGCTGAGGAACAGCTTCTACCCCTCAGTTGTTCATGTATTGAACTCTTGCCCCCCCCATCCCACGGCCCCTCACCTCCACCATCTGAACTGCCCAATGACTATTTATTTGATATCTGCCTGTGTGAGTGTAGAAGTGGGTGTGTGTATGTGTGCGTATGTGGGATTGAATGACTACTGAAGAGCTTTTAAATTTCATTGTATTGTACAATGTAATGACAATATTCTTCTCTTCTCTTCTCTTCTCTTCTCTTCTCTTCTCTTCTCTTCTCTTCTCTTCTCTTCT
>JAPTYQ010000007.1:2621839-2641552 GCA_029814465.1 Ostorhinchus cyanosoma | reverse complement strand
GCAACAACATGAACTTTGACATGAATTAAACAAATCTTGGAGGCAATGAATCTGCCTCAAACAAGTTTTGGACATTAATTACTCAAAGAATTGTTTCACTTCTAGTTAAAAATTTGATGTTCTGTTTAAAAGCACTTGGGAAATACTTTTAAAACAAGTGGTGCCAGGCACAACAAACCCCGCCCTTCACAAACATTTTAACTGATTTGCTGAATCTCTTATCATTGTGAAAATACCTTTTTGGTGAGCTTGATCTTAACCTTTGAGCTACATTCACCGAAATGTTATGGGATCTATTCTGGACGACTTCGCATCTTTCCTGAAAATTTCATGGAAATTGGTCCTGTAGTTTTTGCGTAAAGTTGCTGACAATCAAACAGACACACAACCAAAACAAGTGGTGACTGGCACAACAACCCTCCCTGGGTGCAGGGTAACAAGTGGTGCCAGACCAAGCTGTGCAAATGTTTTAGCTCTTAATGGACTTAATGGACCCTTTCAAAACATGAAACTATGGGTTTGACCTTTCAAGGTCAAAGGTCATGATGCTATTTTGGAGCCTACTTGTAGTTTCCTATCTGTCAACAATAGTAGCTGAGTACTTATCACCACTCTTTTTGGAGTTACGACCCTTTAAAATCATGTGACCTTGATTTTGCTAATAAATTTGTCCTCAACTGTACAGAGCAGCAGCATCCACACCTCCTTCATTTCAACCAGACCCCCTCATTAGCTAGTTTCAGATTCAATGTGCCAATCACCTGCTGTTAAAATAGCAGTTACTGTACGACAATAGCGTCAGCAGGCTCCCCTTCCCTACCATCAGGTAAAGCTGCTGTGTATGGCCTTATATTGGATTCTTTAATAAAGCGCAGATACAGGAAACGAGACTGCAAAATGCCACTGCACCAATTCAAATTGTTAAATTGTACTCAGCATACAACTTCACTGCTTCCTTTGTAGTTAACGTCGGGTCCACGTCATGCTTGATGGAAGCCCCATGTGGTCCAAAAGTGTCCGCTTTGTGACACAGAGTAGACAAATTTATGAACAGGAAAGTGAAAGTTATATCACAAAACCATGCTGCTGCATATCTTTGTGCATTTTTCAGTGGTAATACGGAAATTCAGGACTTTTTCTAGTGGGTATACAGTGTATACCTGTGTATCACATAGACTGCACCACTGCTGTCAACTTATCTGCAGCTGTGTTTGGCTTTGAGATACCTGATTTTTTTATGTAGCTTATTAGTTACTGAGTGCTGTGTCATCAGACATTTATGCTAAAATGTTGCAACATTTGAAATCCTGCTTTTTACATATTTGAGTCTCTCAGATAAAAAAAAAAAAAAAAAGAAATTAAAATGTTTTTAAGACTGCTCATACCATATTCTTGTCTTTTGCAATTTCATCCCTGTTGTTGCCAGACGCTCAAGGAGCAGAGAACGAAGAAGATCAAGAAGCCGAGATAGGAGGAGGTCAGGCAGCAGGAACCGAGGAAGGAGATCCGCCAGTCCCAGCAAGAGCAGAAGAACAGATGAAAAGTAATTTCTATTTTTGTTTATTATAAAAACAGTAGGCTGTAATCATTCAGTCACTTTTCTTTCAGAGTAGAAGTTTTTTTTACTTATTCACATAATTGTTTCAGTACCTGCCAATGATTTTAACATGCCTGTTGAACTTGCTTTTTTTGTCATTCGTAGGTCAAGGAGCAAAGAGAAAGACACCATTGATTCGACATCTGATAAGAAAAAGGCAAAAGAGGAGAAAGAGGATGACAAAGTTGATGATGTAAGTTGTTACATAGCTTTGAAAGAGCATTAGGTACTTAGACTAGTCGTCTGTTTTATAATAACATTTAACAGATATTCCATTACTCATTGTAAACAACCCTTACTTCTTAATCTCAAAATAAAAGTTTGGGCTGACATACCTTTAATTTTGTCTTTTTTGCTGGTGTGTCATGAAATACTGTGGTTATTCTTTTGTCTGCATACAGCAAGACTTTGACCAGAATAAACTGGAGGAGGAGATGAGGAAGAGGAAGGAGCGGGTGGAGAAGTGGAGGGAAGAGCAAAGGAAGAAAGCCATTGAAAACATTGGTGAGATCAAGAAAGAACTCGAGGAGATGAAACAGGGCAAGAAGTGGAGCCTAGAGGATGATGATGGTGAGTGTGCAACTTGGACAGGGGCTCTGTCTGGGTATTAAGAGAGAGTAGATTTTGTAAAAATACTGTTTGAAGTATGAGATGATTAGGTTTTTTAATGTCAAGATGGGTTTTCTAATGATCCTCTTCAGCCATGTAGGAAAAAATGATAAAAAATCCACTTTGTCTTGTAATTTCTGAGAAATTAATAAAATCATATTTCATGAGGATCTTTTAATATGTCTGTTTTGTTTTCTTCAAGTGAGTAAATCCTCTACTCATACAACAAACATGAACACAAAGAAGTTTTCAAGTGGTCAGAGATTGATCATTGATTTTCTTTCAGATGATGATGATGAAGGGTCAGCCCCAATGGATGGAGATGATGACGAAGATGGGGAAGGAAAAGGGGAGAGGAAGGAGAAGGATATGAAGGAAGAGAAGAAAGATGATGGTGAGAAGGAAAAGGAGACACCCATGGAGCAGCAGATGGAGGATGATGACATTGATCCTCTGGATGCCTACATGGAGGAGGTCAAAGAGGAGGTGAAGAAATTCAACATGGGAGGCATGAAAGGAAATGACAAGGTGGGTGTCATGAAAAACCTTACATTGTCCCTGAAATATTATCGGGCTTGCCATTTTCACCTGTAGTATGAAGCCGTGGGAGCAGTGGCATGTAGCCACTGCACTCAGGGCGGCTGCCACAGAATCCATGCCAGTGTCTCCAATTGTGCACTACATGCTGTGCTGCGTCACCGCCCCTTTGATTCCTGAATGCAAGTCCACTGGGTAAAAGTCTAGCCTGTCTCACGGCTGTTACTCCTTTTGCTTGGTTGGATCACCATCTTGCCTTTTTTCCAGGATCTCTGTGAAAAGTGACTTTTGGCTCTACTCTGTTCCGAGATGTTATTCAGACCTCTCCACACATCTCTTGTGGTGTTGTACACCAGGTGCTCCTCACCTTTGTCCTCTGTCTGTTCTTGGCCTTCCCGATCTCAAATCTGAGTTTGTGCTGGACCCTCTTCAGCTCCTGTCTGTCCCATTGAGATGAAAGCCCATTTCCTCATGTTCAGCAGGGTTTTAAAGGTCAGGGGTCACCCAGGGTCTGTTATTGGAGAAACACCTTACTCTATGGCAGTGGTTCCCAATCCTGGTCCTCAAGGACCCTTATCCTGCATGTTTTATATGTATCCCTCTCCCAACACACCAGATTCAAATGATCAGCATGATCAAGCTCTGCAGAAGACGGATAATGACCGTCAGGTGTGTTGGAGGAGGAAAATATCTAAAACATGACGGATAGGGGTCCTCGAGGACCAGGGTTGGGAACCACTGCTCTGTGGGTTGGCACCTCATCAGTTCATACTTTCACAGACCTCTGTGCAGTTCTTGTCTCACCATGTGTATTCAGGGAGCAGATGAACTAGGTTGTGATCAGAATTTACAAGCGCAGTTTTAACAGTTTGACAGTGGTTGACCTTAACTGGAAACCAATAGGGTATCATCTTTGCAGTAGAAACCTGCAAAATCACTCACTAGAGTATGCGGATGCATATGGATGTTGCCATGCATTGTCTTTTTTTCTGTGGTATTAAAACTGTCACTACATTTTGCAATAAGTTTCCAAAAACATCCTCTTTTAGGTTAGAAAACAGAAAAGTTATTTACTACTGTTAGGCTGTGTTTTTTATTGGCTTTCGTCAGCATCACTTTGTTTTAAAAATGCCACAGAATATAATCATCCAGCTCAGTAAATGTAAAAACTACCAGGTTTATGTGTACTACCTATTGTGTTGATTTGTGTAACTTCATGGTATAAAAGGTTCCCCTTGAAATCTGAAGTGGTCTATTTCATATTCCATTTGCTAACATTAAGTTACCTCCAGTCTTACTTGGGGCTATTTCACTAGAATAGGGACACAGCATGGATATAATTAAGCAAGTAGAATGTAATCAGTTATAAGCTGTGTTATTGAGTAACCTTTGAGAGAAGGGCCCAAAATTACTCAGTTTTATCATTCAGTGTATGTGGCAGAAATGTTATTGTCAAATTGATAAACTGAATTGGTGTAACAGTTGATGTTTTGCAATTGTTTTGAGTGACAGAGATTTACCTATAGAATAATGTGTTGGGGGTGTTTCCTCCCTTTGTTTTGCCAGAAGGTATATGACCTAAGGTATTTTAACTTCAATAGAAAGGAGCAATGATGGTAACCAAGGTGGTGACAGTAGTGAAGACCAAGAAGGGACCCCACACTCACAAGAAGAAGGGTGAGCTCATGGAGAATGACCAGGACGCTATGGAGGTAAGGTTTTATGTTTCCTCATATAATTATAAAAAAAAAATTGTCATGAAACGTATTAGTTTCAGAGGAAATATATTTTATCTCATTTTTTTTCTTAAGAAACTTCAGCTCAGTTTCTATCACACCACAATTTCCTTAGTCATATTTGCATTTTTTTCTAAATCAAACGTTTTGACTGCTAGTGTGTCATTAATGTGCTATATTAATAGTACAACATTGGAAAAGTATAACACATCTTGTTTTTATCTGAATGTACTGCTTGTCTATTTTATGTCAACACATTGTAATAGAGGGCAACATGGTGGTGCCGTGGATAGCATGGTTGCCTTACAGCAAGAAGGTCCTGGTTTCAATTCCAACCAGGGACCTTTCTGTGTGGAGTTTGTATGTTCTCCCCATATTTGCGCGGGTTCTCTCTGGCTACTCCAACTTCCTCCCACCATCAAAGCCACTGATAGGCTAATTGGTCAACTAAAAATTGCTTATACCTGAGAGTGATTGGTTGTTCATCTCTGTGTCAGCCCCTCAATGAACTGTCGACTTGTCTAGGGTGTACCCCGCCTTCACCCGTAGGTAGCTGGGATAAGCTCCAGCACCTGCAATCCTAGTGAGGATAAAGCAGAAGATGAATGAATTTTAATAGAATCTTCTGCATATATGAAACACTCAATACATTTACTGGACTTGTCTTTCTTATATTGGACCTTTTTGTGGATACATCTGCTTTTTTTCCATTAGTTTCTGCTTTTTTGATGAATGCAATGTGCGTAAGTGTCATTCCATAGTACCAGCTGGCTGTTGTCATTATATTCCCTCATGTTGAGTATAAAATCCAATCTAAAATATATATGCTATGTTTGACAGTATTCATCAGAGGAAGAAGAGGTGGATTTGCAGACAGCTCTGACCGGTTTCCAGACTAAACAGAGGAAGATCCTTGAGCCTGTGGACCATGGGAAGATCCAGTATGAGTCCTACCGCAAAAATTTCTATGTAGAGGTGCCTGAGCTCGCCAAGATGACTCCAGAGGGTAAGTAAAGGATATTTAATGGTATGTACATTTTAGCAGTACAGTAACTGAGAAAGGAAGTCTGTAGTATCATTTACTACCATCCAACAGTTTGTTGTTTTAAAATAATTTCAGAGGTGAATGTGTTACGGGTGGAGCTGGAGGGCATTACTGTCAAAGGAAAAGGATGTCCTAAACCCATCAAGACCTGGGTGCAGTGTGGTGTGTCTATGAAGATCCTCAATGCTCTAAAGAAGTGAGTCTGGCAGAATACTATGGAAATGGCATGCCGTGATTTTAAATTAATGTGCAGAGAATAGCTTTAATCTAGCATAAATGTATTTACGATAGCATCAGAGCATGACTCTAACACTTTTAAATAGATAATTACATGAGGTACCACTGAAATCTGCAATATCATTCATTCTTTTTATATTAATTGAGAATCCACAATCGGAAAACTAAAAAATGACTTTCATTATTCATGTACAAATCAAAAAACGTGTTGTTTTTCATTCTATTGATTGTATGCACAAATTAAAAATTGGAAATAAGGAAATGGACCAAATTTCATGTTGATATTTTTGATATCTGATTTGGTATGACCCGGGTGATACTGACTTCTTCGCGTGTTACGCAAAGTGGCTTCTACTAAGATTGGCTACCATGGCTGCTCTGTATTAGACAAAACAACAATACCTGGAAGATCCTGCCAATGTTTTCAGTTGTCATGTCATCCTCCTTGAGAGTAATGCATTTGCTGCCTCTGAATAACACAAAATTCTCCATTACTGCAGAATGCTAGCAAACCCTCAATTGTCCAACTCAACACACGAAGAAGTCAGTAACTTCAGATAACTGATACTTGGAAGGGGAGTTGGGGAGACCTGGCTAAATAGACATACTGTTCCACTTTAAGGCAGAATAAGGAATATCTTAGAAATAGCAATTAAACTTGTTAGTAGTTTTAACTATCCTTGGAAGACAAACTCATGAGGTTGTAGACTGTTCCATGATCAGGGAGCTAAATAGAGGAAAGTTGTTCTTCCAAACTGTAAAAAAACAGAGAACTTTGTAAAGCGGTCCAGTTGAGAGTTGTAACTGAAAGTGTTAACAAAATCTTTGGGTTTGGGACTAATGGTCAAATAAAAAGGTTATTTAAATACAGATGAGGTTGTTAAAAGTTATTAACTAATTTTTACAGTATGAGCAGGAACCTATAATTGAGCAGTGAATGACTGTTTTGTTTTTGTTTATTTCAGGCACAGCTATGAGAAGCCCACCCCCATCCAGGCCCAGGCCATCCCTGCTATTATGTCAGGACGAGACCTCATTGGCATCGCCAAGACTGGAAGTGGGAAGACAATAGCTTTCCTTCTACCCATGTTCCGACACATCATGGACCAGAGGCCCCTGGAGGAGTCTGAGGGACCCATCTGTAAGGACACGGTGCATTAATGTCTCATTTAGCTCTATACAGATATGAAATTGGGTGAATCTGAACAATGTCTTTATTCAGTTGAGTCTGTTAAATCAGAGGGATTAATATAGAAAGAAATTTCAAGTAAAAATATGCAGACTATTCGGCTTCCACATGATTTGATAAAGCAATGAGTTATTTTTCAGCCATTATATTCAATTCTGACTTGGATATTTTACTCTGTGAATGAAGTGCATCTGATCTCAGAAAATCCAAGTGGCTAGTATTAGTACCCGGTGATTAATCGGGCTGATTATATCACATCACCGATGAATTAACATCAGTCAATATGTAATCGATGTATTAACATTTTTGCTGTGTAGAGACTGTTGCTTGCTGCTCCTGTGTGTATGCTACCTGGAGAGTAATAGTAATCAGAGGAATGGTAAAGCGTGTCAGTTTCACTTCTGCTTCGACAATCATACTTTCAACACCCCCCCCCGCAAATCAGAGATCGCTATACCCCCTGCCCTGACAAGGATGGACTGCTATCCCTTCCCTTGCTCAGAAAATCACGGACCCATCTTACGAACTATTAACCCCCCCCGTCTGTGTGCTTCCTGTGTATGTCACAATTTCTCTCTGCAGGAGCGCCTGGGTATTAATACTGTATATTAATTGTCCCTTACGTTTTAAAGAATGATTCACCAAACAATTTTTATGTCACTACTTATAAAATATAGACTCACATCTTTTTCCAAAAGTCTACTCTCACCACCATAAAAACTACCACATCTACAACTTGTGGTTCCCCACGGATCACATACTAGTCTAATATAAGACTATTATACAATGTTTTACAGTTGTGTAAATTATCTTTGTGCGATAAACAAAGATGCAGCTGTTAATTAACATCTCCACCATTATCTGATATAAGGCTATTATATTCTGTGTATATCAATGTTCTTATTTCATATATCAGCCAATATACCGGATATAGGCCGATATATTGGATATCAGCTTTTGTTTAGCCCCGAATATCAGTATCGACATCGGCCCCAAAAATCCCATATCGGTCAGGCTCTAGCCAGTATAGTAATAGATCAAAGATGGACTACTTATTGTTATCATGTTGCTCTCTCCTTCTTCTATAGCTGTGATCATGACTCCCACCAGAGAGCTGGCTCTGCAGATCACCAAGGAGTGTAAGAAGTTCTCTAAACCACTGGGCCTTAGGGTGGTGTGTGTTTATGGAGGCACAGGTATCAGTGAACAGGTAAATACTCATGTTCCCTTTTCATTTTACTTCTGTGTTGGAACTTGTTACATTGTTCTTTTATGGCTAAAATACTATCAGAGAATACAAGGATCCAAACACTAGTAACTTGAAACAGTCTCATGTCTTTTTTCCATTTATTAAATAAAATGTTTACAGCTGAATTGTTTAATTCCCTAACGGTAACGCTCTGTGTCTGTCAGAAAGGGTCATTATCTTACAGAATCACATATTTTAAATATTCAGTGACTCTCAATGGACATTTTTTCTCTTTGCCATATCAACATAGAATGAATTTAAATTGCACACTAAAGCTAGTAGTTATAAAGTTTAATGCTGATGTTTATCACCAATCATCTACCTGTCAATTCCACAAACTAATACCTTGCTAAAAGTCATATTCTGTCATGAAATTTGTATACATTATTAACTTTTAGGGCTATGCAGTATGTTCAGAATCTTAATATTGGTCATTTATTGGTTCGGATGACAATAAATATGCTCATATGGCACATTTTGTTTGTAAATTTAATAAATAAGTAGAACTGCAAGCAGTTATGAATGGGGGCCAAGCCTTCCCATACCACTCAGCCCCCAGGCCCCACAGAGACCACGGAAGTCATCCCCAAAGGACAACGGGTTTGGGGCGAGCTTGGAAAGGCTCGGCCCCCGTTCATAAGGGTTTGCAGTTGTAGAAAACCCAGCTCTATCCAGGGAATACACAGATGTAAAGTTTATGAATGTGTCATTTAAAATGTGGAAGTTGGAGGCAAAAACAAATATGCATCTGTTATAGTGCCACCTAGTTGAATAAATCCACAATTTTTGGTATGGTAGATCTGTGTCCTATTCTACACAGTCCCTATAAATTTCACAGCCCTCAGCATAATAGTTCAGCTGATCAACCGTCATGTCGATTTTTTTTTTCCAAATGTGGTATATAGAGCATCTGGTTGACCTCTGAAACAAGTGAATTGAGTTTGATGTTGATAGCATTTACTTTGACAAAGATATGCAGCAATTTGTGTTTTTTAGTGAGCAAACATATATGTTTGCTTATAACTAGTGCATTTTTTTACAGCAGTAAACATCCTGTGAAAACTTCAGGTCAGAAGCGTTTGTAGATTGTATGTGCAAAGTTTGATGCCAATGGAACTTAAAGCCTAGTAGGAGTTTGAAAAAATATGTTTTTCGATACGTAGTGACTTAGAAAGAGAGATATGAAGCAGAAGTGGGTGGGGCCTATGTCAGAAGACCTAGCTCTATCCAAGGAATAAAAAGATGGAAGGTTTATAAATCATTTAAAATTTGGAAGTTAGAGGCATAAACGCGTATTTATCCGTTATAGCACCACTTAGTGGAATGCAACCACTTTTTTTGTTATGGTAGATCTGTGTCCTATAGGTTCTATATAAATTTCACAGCCCTTAGCATAATGCTTCAGCTGTAGTAAATGTTTGTTGTTTGTCTTGTAATAAGCCACACCCACATTGGCCAACCACACCCACCTTCAAATATGGTCTCATGAATCGCCCTAGATCATACCCACCAAATTTCGTAGAAATAGGTGTAGCCGTTTAAGAGATATACATTTTCCATATTTGCAGCACCCCCTAGTGACTAACATCCACCAAATTCAGCTCATACCCTCAGTCACATGTCAATCAAGTATCTAAGATTTAGTGTTGATAGCATTTACTTGGACTGAAATATGCAACGATTTTTTGGCTAGCTAGAGAAATGTATTCATTACTAGTTTTCGCCTTTTTCGACAAAAGAAAATTCTTTTGATAGCTTTGGATTAAGTCAGTGAGAGAAGTGTTCTTGCCAAAATTCAAGCAGATTAGACCAAACCCCTAGTAGGAGTTCGACGTTTTCAAGTTTTTTTTTGCAATTTTGCCAGGTGACTCAGCATGATGCAGGGAATCTGAGGATATGAGGTTTTTGAAGGTGTGAGTTAAAGACCAAAACACTTTGTCCTTGGTTATAGGGCCCCCTGTTGGTGGATATATGTACATTTTTGCATCTGAGTTCTATGCAGGGGTTTGGACCAAATTTCACCACCCTACCATGCACGCTTTAGCCTGCAGGAACAGTTTTAGCGGAGAAAAGTAAAACTAAGGCAAATAATACAAATCTGATTAAAAACAATAGGGTTCCACAGCACCACTGCTACTGTGGCACGCGTATGCTTGCTTGGCCCCCTAAATATCAAATTGATAAAAAATGACCGCATGGAAAGGCCAATGTCTTTTTGCATTTTAATTTATATATTCAATATATGAGTTGTATTTGCTAAATACATATATTGTGTATGAAAAAGTAAATGGAAAAACCCTTTTCTGTTCTTGTACATTTAGGCCAGATTTTATGAAATATGTTCAGGTTTAACTATAGCAGCGAATCTACTCATGATGTAAATATATAAAATATGACAAGTAAACAAGACATAATTGTACCATGTAACCATACAACATAACAGTGTCATCCAAATGATATATTTGACAACAAAAGACAACAAAATTAACAATTGAGTATAACGTGAAACAATTACGTTGTTTTTTAAAAAAGTAAATGTATTTATGTCAGCCACTTTGTGACGTCTGCTTTTTTGCCTTTGTTGGGATCCAGATTGCTGAACTGAAGAGAGGAGCAGAGATTATTGTTTGCACACCAGGAAGAATGATCGACATGTTGGGCGCCAACAGTGGTGAGTCTCCTACGCTTCCCTCCTCTGTCCTTCACTATGATGGGATGTTTATGTAGTAAAGTCTTTTTTTAAGCTTTTTGAGCCTGTAGCTTGCATGGATTGTAAAATGGTCAAAATACATAATGAACCAAATTGAGTACCATTTACTAAACTGTTGACATTATCCTACTACCTCTGGGCTCAGTCATATCGACACAGGACAGTGATATGTTTCCTGAGGATCAGGGCACATACAGGTAGGTGGAATTGGTACTGCCTCCATGGTTCCTCAAACTTCAAGTTGCAATCGGGTAAAATGCTTGTTGACCTTTGTTTTAGAGCTGTACGTTGATCAGTATGTGTTATGCACCTTATTTACAGGGGTTCCACTGGTACATAGGTTGCTTTAACCTCAGTCTCATTTTCAAATGCATTTTTGTTTTGGCTTTGAGGTGTTTAAAATTATGTTCCTATGTTTCCTGATTTTATCTTCCAGTGTAGAAAGGGCAAAATTTAACAACAACTTGACAACAGTATAAATTAAGCATCTAGCTTTACTTTACTCAATTAGCAGATTTCATTAAGAGACATCACCTCAAAAATGGAGGTTCTGCTCTTGGTGATGGTAACAAAAATCGTACAAAGAAAACCCAGCAGATGGTTGTGAAATAGGTCATAAATCACATTGTTAATGGTCTTAGTAACTGATAAATGTAAGTAAGTGAAACCTTTGGAAACTGTATTTAGTCACAGTTGCTTATTTTCCTACCAGGGGTTCTACAGTATTAGCATATAGCCTTAACAAAGATAAATGTACTTTGACTGTTTATGAAAATACAGAGTTCCTTCCTCCTATCTTTTGTGGAGTCCTGCACAGCACAGATCATTTGTATTAGTCATTATATTTGCTGACTCTCATTGTGCATTATATACCGTATTTTCCGGACTATAGAGTGCATCGAATATAAGCCGCACCCACTAAATTTTAAAAGAAATTTTTTTTTCATATATAAGCTGCACCAGACTATAAGCCGCAATGTCCATGTTGTAACATGACATATTTACGCAGAAAGATTTTGTATTTATTTACATACCTTAACTGATTGTTTCCAAATGGTGCCTGTAACACGGCAGTTAAACGGCTGATTAAACAAAACAGAAAAGTCACCAACGACTTTATTCATCTTCCTCCTGTGCATTGAAACCACTGAAATCGTCTTCTTCAGTGTCAGAGTTGAACAGCCTCAGAAAAACTCCATCACACACCTTTTCAGTGTCTCTTTCATCATTGCTCTCGATGTCACTTTCATCTTGAGGCAAAGTTACCCCTGAAATTGTGCTGTTCTCTTCAAGCACCAGTCCAGCCTTTCGAAACCCGTTGGTGATCGTGGATTCTTTCACACTACTCCACGCTGTTATGATCCACTGGCAGACTTCAGAAAAGGATGCTCTTCACATGCAGCCAGTTTTTGTCAATGGTTTCTCACTTCTGGTCATCCAAGCCTCTCACTTACCTCGGAGTGGTGCTGCTTGTCGTATGTTTTGCATTGCGTGCACTAAAAATTAGCGTCTTCTTTGCACTGACCTCTTCTGTCTCATTTTTGCACTTCCTGCTAGAGCGCCCCCTGAGGGTCGTTACCCAAACAAATCCATACATTAGCTGCACCATTGTCTAGGCCGCAGGGTTCAAAACATGGGAAAAAAGTAGCGGCTTATTGTCCAGAAAATACGGTAAAGCTATTTTCTAAAGAGCTAGAATCATAGAAAGGGGACTTATTTCTTCCACACATGCGGGGTAATCTGTAATATGTTTCCCTTGTAGGTGAAAAGGCGCATGGTCAGATAATGCTTGACGTGGGTCCATCTCTTGTTTTGTATCTTGAGGCTGTTTTCTGACTTTTTCAGGTCCCTCATGCCCATAAGATGGTACGCAAAATCTGTGACAAAGGAAAAAAAAATTTGAGAAAGTGGCCCATAAGATGAATGTGCTGAAGTTGTTGTGCAGCCAAGTGAATGAATAGTTTAATACTAGAAGAGGTTTTGCATTTGTTGGATTAGTTTCATGTTATGAAGAAGACAGAATGTAAAGGAGGATAGGCTTTTTCTTGAAGATAACTGTTTTTCTAATGCTGTACTCCTGATTTGTAGGTCGTGTCACCAACCTGCGCAGAGTGACTTATGTTGTGTTGGATGAAGCAGACAGGATGTTTGACATGGGCTTTGAGCCACAGGTGGGCAACACAAAGATTTACACTTTTGTGTATGTGAAAGTCATCACTGTGAGATTCATTGGCCTCCTGTGTGGCTGAAAAATTGAGCAAATCCACCAGTGCCAAAACCTGCTGTTCTTCACTTGTCCAAAGTTGAGTGAATCCTCATAGACCCTCATGTAAAAACATTCACCTCCAACACCAGAAATAGAAATGTTAACAGCCTGGTTATGAAAAACAGTTCCAGTCTCTAAAGTGAATTCTTCGTTCATTAAAACCATATGAGGGGTGGATTTTTATAAAACTCTGCCTAATAATATTGACCATTAGATGGATAAGTGGGTCAAAAATGACCCAGTGAGGTTGTTTTCTTTCAATATCTGTGATGAAAGGTTAATACTTCATATTCCAGATATTCCTCAAAAACATGTTTTTGACATCATGCCAATGAAATGTTTAACTTTTACAGATTTTATGAAATTGTAGTTTTTATATTACTACGCCAAGCTTCCATAGGTGGGTCAAAAATGACCCACATTTATTTTCAATGGAATATAATCTGAATCTTTGATTCATTGTACATTCTACTGCAAAACCAAAGGAGCTGTACACACCATGGACCAGAGGGTTTGCACCTACACCTGCAAATGTCAAACACAAAGGTGGCCCATGGGGCTGCAGTACACAGCGCCATGGGCCACAAAATCATTCTTTTGTTAACTAAAATATAATGAGAATTCTGTAATATTTTCAACATGACAAAGTGACAAAAGTGCCACAGTAATTTTACCACGGGTTATTTTTCTCTCACTTCTGGAAGAGTGTTAGGTCCAGTCACTCATGCATCTAAGGGTTAAGGTTTAAAGCCTCTGTAGCAGTAGGATAGAAGTGAATAAGAATATAAAGTTGACTAACCTCCAGGTTTTGTCTTGCCCTTTTAAAAGGTAATGCGTATCGTGGACAATGTACGTCCAGACCGTCAGACAGTCATGTTTTCAGCTACCTTCCCCAGAGCTATGGAGGCCTTGGCACGTAGGATTCTGTCTAAACCCATTGAGGTCCAGGTGGGAGGCCGCAGCGTGGTCTGCTCTGATGTGGAACAACATGTGGCAAGTCATCTAAGTTTCATATCTATACAACATTTTTGTTTCCCAGTGGGTATCTGATGTCAATTTTACATCAATATGACATCAAACCTGATATCAAATTGTCATATTGATGCTGAATTGACATCAGATGCCCACTGGGTTACCCATCATTCGAGATCCAGAATCTACACTGAGTATTTGTGTAACACGAGACTGTGACCCAAGATGAGCTCATGCTGTCTTATAATTGTAAAACATGGATAATTCTTTTGATTTGTAAACAAATTTTGTTTCCATCTCTGCAAGTGAGCACTTGCTCAGAGATCCCAGTGATTCCACCCACAACACAGGTGTGGCATGTCCATACACTGCTCAAACAGCTTTAACAGTACTCAGACACTCCTTATACTGGCGACAATAAAAGCACACCTCAGATGTCACCATGACACAGATGTTGCAAATCATGCAGGAATGTGCTATTGGTATGAGATGATGCAGAGATGATGCCCTCGAAGAGGAGTGGAATGATATTCCACAGGCCACAATTGACAACCTTGTCAACTTGATGAAAAGATGATGTGTCGCTCTGCTGGAAGCCAATGGTGGACACAAGATATTGACTTGGTTATTTCTTTCAACCGGCTCCCACCCTGTCCACATGAATGTCCCTGAATGCCAGACATCACTATTGTGTTCTAATGGACAGTAATCTGTACCACATTGGTCAATAAAATAAACTGTGTATGATTTAATATATTGTGCAATACTTAATGTTATTAAAAATCTAAAGTTTCACAAGGGGCATGACCTTGTAAATGACCTTGTTTTTTAATTCCAAAATAGATGGCCCATACCTAATGTTATCCCTGTTTTCTAATTTTCACATTTGTTTCTGTAGCTGGTGATTGAGGAAGATAAGAAATTCCTGAAGCTGCTGGAGATTTTGGGACACTATCAGGAGAAGGGCTCTGTTATCATCTTTGTGGACAAACAGGAGCATGCAGATGGACTGCTCAAAGACCTGATGAAAGCCTCATACCCCTGCATGTCCCTACATGGAGGTACACATGTTTAATAGGTTATTAATATTGCTATTAATATTCCCAGTGGGCATCTGATGTCAATTCCACATCAATGACATCAAACCCGGTATCAAATTGTCATATTGATGTGGAATTGACATCAGATGCCCACTGGGTTGCTTTTAGAATTATTTAATGTGTTCATATTGCAGTACAACTACTGTAGCTTTAAAAATTTGAAAGATGTGTATTTGTATGTCTGGAATCATCTAAGTCAGTGCTTCTCAAACTTTTTAACATCACGTACCCCTTAGAGCATTTTATCCCCATCCGCGGGGACAGATTGGTAGGTTTTTTTTTTTTCTTGTATTAGGCGTATGTTGCCAACATTATTTGGATTTTTTTTCTTCCCGCAAAAATAAATAAATAAATAAATCTTCCCACGTACCCCCTACAATCACGTCGCGTACCCCATAGTTTGAGAAGCGATGATCTAAGTAGTCTTGGAAATCATACACCTGTTTAGTTTGATTTCAGTTCATGACACATACATTTCCATATAAACATATTTTTTTGGTTCATTAAACATATGTAATGTGATGATGGAGAAAAAGGAACCACGCTGTGTGAGCATAAGAAATATTGAAATACATTTCTGATGTTGACCTATAGGTTTGAATTAGAATAAAAAGGGAAACAACCTAACCTTAAAAATAATGCAAAATCTTCAAGTTTATGAGAATGCTGCAACAGAAAGCTTTAATACCATAAATATTTTGCAGTGAATGTGTAGTTTATAAGTAAAATCGGGGTAATGGAGGTTTGATAAATGATGATCAATGGAGATTCATCTTTCTGCCCTGCAAATGGAAAAATAAAATCTAGAATTTATAGAGTGTATTAAAATGCATCTGATGCTGAGGCTGTATTCATAGTCAATCTGCACACTACATGCTACTTTATAGGATGGTGTACATTACAGTATGTGAAAATTCCCCTAATTTTCATTCTTTTAATACTACATAGTCACACTACATCTGGCTTATAAGCTCACCATGGAAACTGTTACCTGACAAGTGTTGACAAATGTTTACAGACATTTATGGTGGTGTCTGAAATTGCATACAAATATGCTCATTAGTTGGATTAAACGGTATTCTAGACTTTTTAAATTTCTCCAAACCATAGTATGAAACCTACTGTATGTGAATTGCATACTGTTTGTGAGTAAATGCTACAGTATACAGGCTCTGGACACTTTGCCTGTGTCTTTAAGGTAAAAAGAAATATAAGACTTATGCAAACTAAATGGCGTCTACAGTCAAAAGTCAGTATTTAGTCTGAATTTGCTTTTAGAACATGTTGAACTCTCTTGAACTGTCTATAATCATACCTTTTCTCTTATGTGTATTTTTAATGCTGTAATATGCACATATTTCCTAAGAAATGCTTTTATAACCTCACCAAACCGACAGAGACAATCGTGACCTATGACAGTACTGTAACAACGGTTTGTCCTTGCATGAGCTTGTCCTTAAAACCCCTAAAGATGTGGAGTCTCGTTATTTAGGTTTTTTTTTTACATTCTGACCTGCTCTTCTTTCAGGCATTGACCAGTATGACAGAGACAGCATCATCAATGACTTTAAAAATGGGGCATGTCGTCTGATGGTGGCCACCTCTGTAGCTGCCAGAGGCCTGGATGTCAAACAGCTAATCCTGGTGGTCAACTACAGCTGTCCAAACCACTACGAGGATTATGTCCATAGGGCCGGACGCACAGGCAGAGCTGGCAACAAGGTGAGAAGCTAGCATTACCCAAGCACAATATCAAGGTGTCCATAAAGTCTCTTTACAATTGAACAAATTTACTACACAAGCAAATGAATAGACAAATCTGTGGAAATTATTACAAAAGTAAAAATGATATTAAAGTTTTTTTGCCTGGTTCAATACACCTCTATATGGGCACCATTAGTTTCACTAAGCACATCAAGGGCCTGATTTACTAAGATTGCAAATAACGGGCGTAAATGTGCTTGCTCACGCAAAAAAATGCACATGCTATTGATTTCCGTGTCACCGGTGATCAACTAAGACTGCCTGCGCAAATGACAACAGGCGCAAAGTTTTGGACACCGCCCTGTTTAAAGAGGATTTTGCGTGCACTACTGTTTGTCGTCATGGAGACAGTCCGCTGTAAAAACGGCTCTGGGATTCACCAGCACTCATGAATATGAAGGTGCTCTTTTTCCACACAGAGGGTGGGTAGGTATTTCTCTGTTGTTGTTTATCAGTGCTGAAGTGTGCTATTAGTGAAATATATGCTTTGTCTCTGTATGGTGAATGAAAACTTTTAAGCGTGGGCATGAGAGAAAACCTTCCTAATCAGTGTTTATATAGAATGTTCAGGAGTCCAGTCACAGCACCAGCGCTGTGTGTGTGTGCGGGCACGTGTGTGTGTGTTTGTGCGTGTGTGTGTTTGTGCGTGTTCAGCTCTAGAACCCACTCTATCCCGTGTCTCTGGCGCATGCATGCACAAGCGAGAAAGAGAGAGGGAGGGAGAGAGAGAGACACACTCCTCATTAGTCTAGTCCTGGCTTAATAGTGATGTGCCACTGGTGGAACCGGGCGGGGGGGGGACCCATAAAGTGTGTGTGTGTGAGTGAGTGAGTGAGTGAGTGAGTGAGTGAGTGAGGGGGATAGGTATGTCTAATTTTTTTTCTTCTGTCTTTCCAAAAATGTTACCACGTGCAGAACAGATTCATTCTCTGTGTTTCCTTTGGTTTTGCCTATATCTCCTCCTCGCCACAACAGCTGCAGCCAGTTTTGTGCGGAGCTGTGCCTGTTAACACCTGCCTTTCAGATGCGCAAAATATAGACACAAAATCAACCCCCGCAATCAGTTTCAGGTTTGGTAAATCACACTGCGCACGCTAAATAAACATTTGCATCTACTCCTCCCAGTAATTTATCAGTAAATTAGGCCCCAAGACGGTACTGGATTTCTCACCATGTTGGCTGTAGCATAGCCTCATCAATGGTGTCAAGGGGTACATAGAACAAATCTGATTAACATATTTCCTAATTTGCTTTTGTAATAATTGGTTAGATTATAAAGAGACTTTGTGGCCACGCTGTAGTCTACTGCTCTCCCCTCCGAACATCATCTTGTTAATTCCAGGGCTACGCCTACACCTTCATCACAGAGGACCAGGTTCGCTACGCTGGAGACATCATCAAAGCCTTAGAGCTGTCTGGCTCTCCTGTCCCCTCTGAACTAGAGCAGCTTTGGGGTTCCTTCAAAGACCAACAGAAAGCGGTAGGACAGAGTGGCACTAAGTTGCATAACATGTAATAGAGCAGATGTTTAGCTATTAATTCATTCATTGAGTACCTGCTTGTGTTTAGATGCAGTCTGTGGTCTTAATGAGAAAACAGAACCAGTATGTGATGGAGAAAATTCTTGTACAACTTGAAAACAAACCTGTGACAACAGATTTGTTCTATCCACTCCTTTTCCATACAGGAGGGTAAGACCATAAAGAGCAGCAGCGGCTTCTCAGGCAAAGGCTTCAAGTTTGATGAGACGGAACATGCGCTGGCCAATGAGAGGAAGAAGCTGCAGAAAGCTGCTCTCGGACTTCAGGACTCTGATGATGAGGATGGAGCCTTGGATGTGAGTTGTACAATTTCACTGTTTAAACCTCATATTTACTTCTTCAAGTCTGATTGGACTATTTATATTTTCAAGTATCAATGACACCATTTAAAAAATTGTATTCCAACTACTTAACACAAGTACTTTGTTGTCATTAGATCCTGTATTTTAACTTTATTAGAAGAGAATAAAATTAAATTAAAAAACACAATTTAATCATTAGAGTAGGGGTGTCCAATCCTGGTCCTCGAGGACCGGTATCCAGCATGTTTTAGATGTATCCCTCTTCCAACACACCTGATTCACATAAGCCTATCATCAATCTCTGCACAAGCCTGATAATGACCATCAGGTGTGCTAGAAGAGGGAAACGTCTAAAACAGGCAGGATACCGGCCCTCGAGGACCAGGATTGGACACCACTGCATTAGAGTATTGATTGTTAATTGCATTTAGGGATGATGTAACATGACACCATTCAAAACCATATATCTGATGTAAAAATACATGAAAGTGGATCAAAGTGCTACTCAGAATCACATGAATTAATTCAAAAATTTGTAATTAATCATGATATTCTATGTTTGGTCCTTAGATTGAGGAGCAAATTGAGAGCATGTTCAACTCTAAGAAGAGGGTGAAAGATCTCTCTGCTCCTGGGGCAGCTGCAGGTCCAGCCGGTGCAGTTCCCACCACAGCTGCTGCCACTGGAGGACTGCCCAGCCTAGGACCCACCTCTGCTGGGAACATCCAGAAACTAGAGATGGCCAAGAGGCTGGCACTCAAAATCAACGCTCAGAAGAACCTGGGCGCCGAGGCTCAGGTATGATGACAGAGTGTTTTTTAAAGGATTTGGTTTCCTATTACCTAATGAGGTTTATGTA
>JAPTYQ010000007.1:2579211-2597017 GCA_029814465.1 Ostorhinchus cyanosoma | reverse complement strand
ACTTTTCACCATCATTCCAGCAGTCTCTACTGCATCTGCAGCATCCTCATCAGTCTCTGCTGCACCCTCATCAGCTGTCTCTTCATGGCACCCCTTGGCTCAGTTGGAGGCCTCTGCCATGTCCGAGCTATGACCAGGATGTGCACCGATGCAACTGCTCTCACCAACAGAGAATGCGGATGAAAACTGAGATGAAGGCCTTGGTACTGTGGCCAGGCTCTCAACCAGTGAGACATGTACTGAACATGAACTAATAGGGAACGTGTGCTGGGATTAGACCGTCTTGTGGCATTATCCACCTCAGCCTGAGCGCATTGATACCGATACAAAGTACTTCCAGCTTCACCCTTTCTTTGTATGGGAGCTGGACCACACCATCATGGAAAGATATTTATTTATTTAGTTTATTGGTTATTTATGCTTTCAAGAGGCTGGATTTTTGTTGTTTGTTTGTGTATGATTAGGTGATCAATAAAAGCTGATTTCACTGAAAACCTGAAAAGCTCATACTGTTATTTTTTCACAAGCACAGCCTATCATCTAATTACAACATAATCCATAACACAGCAAAAGTATACATTAGAAAACATGTTTAGATAAGCTTTATTACAGACTCGTGGTCCACATTAGAAAGCAAACAGATTTAGAAACAATAAGAAACCTCTATACTTTCAAGAGGCAAGCATACCAATGTTTCCAGAACTGAGAACTGAATGATTTTAGAAAATGAAAGTAAAGTTTTTCGTATTTAATTAGTCCTTTCAATATAAAGATAAAAACAACATCTACATTCGAACCGGTGTTTCAGTGGGATTAATAAATCCGCAGGGACATGTGATTTTTTATCTCTCTTCTGATTGGTAGTCACAGTTCTACAGGTATACACTGGCCCATCCGTGGCAGGCGAAAACTACCACTGAACCATCAATGCTTACACAGCTCAGATGTTCCTCCTATATCATGTGAAGTGCTCGATGTGACCATGGATGTGACAAACATTTTGGCATTGGTTCCATGTCTTTACGACATTCCTGTTTGCCACTAGGGCCATTTCCGTTTTTGTTTTTTTTTTACATAGGTGGCGCCAGAGAACATCTTGGCACCGATGGGGTTTATTTGTACATTTTATCAAACTTTTCGCCACACTTGACATGTCTTCATGTATTTGGTGAGTTTTTGAGCATGTTTAGTGGGTAAAATCCAGTTTAAAGCGTCACGGAAAAATAATATTATAAAGACGAACGAAAAACAATAGGGACTTGCCAGTCGTGCCTTTCTTGGCTCGGCCCATTAATATAGTCACCTGTGGACCGGACAGGACTGAAAAAACATCATCCAATCATTTTGAACGCCCACTCGAAATGATTGAACGGTGACATGTCTATCAAACTCAATTTAAACTCAATTTATGAAGTATGCATGTACCGGAGCCCCGGGCAGCCGGCGGAAGTGCCGGAGCCAGCGAACTGTTGCTGTGCAGCGCCTTAGACTAAACCGAGTCCGGAGAAATTAAACGCTTCATGTAAAAAAAACTCAATAAATGAGTATTAATGTGCTTTACATCACTGAAAGTAATATATGCATTTATTATATTTGTGTTTTTCATTCTGTAACTATACTCTCTGGTTAAGTTTTTATATTTTAGATGAAACGCTTGCAGGCACACTAAAGTCACAGAGTTTCTGATCAGGCGGTGAGTTGAACAGCCGTAAACAAACAGACGAAGGACCAGTAAGAAGCATGACAGAGCATAGTTATGTCTATGCATGAAGGCACCCATTAGACAGAGGCGGAGGAACAGGACAGCTGGAGAACTGGAGAGGCGGTTCCCATGTCTGGGTTAATATTTACACTGAGGACCAGCTCCTCTCGTCTGTGTGGGCTGCGGCTGCCGTCGTTCCCCCGGAACCACTCCACTGCGATGGTGAGTGAGGTGCTTGACAGTCAGTCCGTCAGCATTAGCTTCTCAAGTGGAGCATCTTATTAAAGCTACAAACCACGCTTAATTTCTGAAAGTATGAGTGTGTAATTTCATGAGACACGCCAGATAGTGTGCAATGTAACTCTGAATCGCAGGTGATAACCTCTGTAAACATCCATCAGCTAGACTTCCTGTATAAAACTGTAATTCTAATGTTTAATTGCACATTTATGCGAGGACACAAGTTGCACACCAAATTTGTTTGCCGTTTTTCTAACTTAATCTAATTATTCCACATTATTCCTTATGTCTGTTTCGTCAATCTTTGCTTCGGTTTGATCACGTTCGCAGTTGAACAAGTTTGGATTGGAAATAGTGTTTTTTGTTTTGTCGCTGAATTAAGTGTCCCATTCCCTATACGAACACATTTTGTTATTGATTCGATGCATTTTTAAGTGATCCAGATGAGATTTAGCTTAAGCACAGTTACTAACTTCAGATGCATGTGAATTTCCCAGCACTATGACTATGACCAAAGGTCATATACATAATATAATTCCTAAAAGAGCTTTCCTTTTGTATGGGTTATAATAATGCAAAGGTCAGTACCAGGTCAGCATTGATTGCTGGTGTTAGACTGCCACCTTCTGGACACAGAGGCATATAGCTGCACATTACAAGAAAAACGGAATCTGTTTGAGTCGGATAAGTGATCTGTTTGACATTTCATAATTATGTATTTATTCCCTCTGTCACCATTTCAACATCAGTAACAAACATGTCCAGAAAAACCAATACTGCACTAACATTTGAACAGCTTTTCAGGTGGAGCCAGTGGATGATAGGTGCCTGTTTGTTGTGTGTTTGTCTGCAGTCATCAGATGCCCATTGGCTCTCTCCAGCTGACCGGGAGCAGGTGCTGATGGAGCTCAGATCCATGGGCTGGGTGCCGGTGGAGGACCGTGATGCTATCTTCAAAGAGCTTCACTTTAAAACCTTTAATCAGGTGTGTCATGATGTTAATGTACAGTACTTTGCGAGAGTGTGAGGCTAATAGTTACCACCGCCAAGTAGGTTATGTTTTTGCCTGGGTTTGTCTGTTTGTTTGTCCATTCGTTAGTTAGCAACATAACTCAAAACGTTATGGACAGATTTTTATGAAAATTTCAGGGATAGTTTGAAATGGCAAAAGGAGGAATCGATTAGTTTTTGGGGGGGGTCCGGAAGAAATCCTGGATTCTGGATCACTTTGAAATTTTCGTTAACATTGTGGTAAATGGGGCCAAAAATTGTCTTAATTGTTGCGCTTTGCGGAGGTCTGCGCTCTCCAAGTGCTTTTCTAGTTGTTTTATTCAATTAGTAAAGTACTAATGACTACACATAGGGATTTCTCAGTGTCTGTATTAAGATACAGTCTTGTAGATCTACATATATGGGGACTATGTATAGTATTAATCCATAAAGACCCGGTGTTACTTTTGTGGAAGTTCTCAAATAAATGTTTCTCTATTTAACTTAAGGGATTTATCACCATTTATTTATTTCTGTCTTTATTTTGATTTTTTTCAGTTTAAATTATGTATTTTTCTTTATTTCATTCATTGATCATGCCAGATGTTCATTAAATCTCAGAGTAAATGCAAAGGTTATATCAAACGGACAAAACTGAAGAAAAAGGGACTTTTTCAGTAAAGATATCATTTACTGAACATAAAAACAAGTGTGTCCATCCATGGTCCTTTATCAAGTTCCATGGGTTTTACTGGTGAATCGGTGTTGTAAAAGATGAGTGTGTTTTCACATACACTACAGAGCCTCTGAACATCCAAATGGGTTATACCTCATGACCATGAAAAGATGACAAACTGCCTTTTACATCAATTTTCATTATTATTTATATATTGATGGGATTAGTGGATCAACACTTATTAAACATTTTAGATCAGTAGATGCTTTTGGTTAGTAGTGGGTGTTTGTGTCTTAACAAAAGTTTCAGGGATAGAACGGCTTAAAAAATTAAACTAAAGTAGTTGGATTTAGTGTGACCTCCCTTTGCACTTGGCATGTTTTTAACCCTTTTGTTTAGACAATATGAGATTGATTCATTAATTTTCTGATGTATTATACCAGGTTTCATTCAATACATGTCAAATGTTTGTTTGTTCTGCTTCTTGTCATGGGATCAAGGGTCACACTAAATAGTTAACCATTACAACCCATTTGTTTTCCATGTGTCCTTTATGGCTGTGCACATACTTCCTGTATTTTCTTGTTGTGTCTGAAGAAAAGAGAGTAACAAATAAATATCCATGCTCATTTCAATCCTGCAAAAACATCAAAGCTAAAGGCAGCTTTAGACTTTCACAGTGCTATAAATCTCAGCCAAGTTGGTTACATAGAGTTGAGACATTTTGCAAAGTATGGTTAATTTGTCACTTATTCTGATTATGTTGTTACCAATTACATGTATGCTTTGCTCACTCTAATATAGATATTTTCCCAAAAAAAAATTTCTATGTTTGGGCCTCTCATCCACTTAAAAAAAGTGTTTTATGTTATGAAAATGAAGACTTGTGTGACTACACTTTCTAAAATGACTAGTCAATTTGGGGCATTGGTTTGTGTGTATCCATGTGGCCAGGGAAAATGATGCCATTGCTTCCCAATCTGTGTACGTCTATTGTTCGTTTGTGTAATTATTGAGGGTAATAGTTCTTATTGGTATTAAATTGGTGTTACTAGAATTTAGATGTTATTGATCTGTTTTGTAAATGAAAGAACATCCGGAGAGGCATCTGCTTTTAGTTTATTTATTTATTTTTTTGTTAAGCAGTGTCTGCCCCTGCATTCTGCCAGTCTTTAGTGGGTTTTTGTAGTATGTTGTTTGATGAGAATCAGGATGCAGACCACCAGACGCACAGCCGGCTCACCCTTCACCAGAATCTGAAACACATAATTCATCTGTTTATCTGTTGATTGATCGCAGATGGAGCAAGGTGCAGGTTCTCCTCTGCTGTCAGTTGTTTGGATCCTGGAACTTTTTGTTCCTACATTAAAAGAGAAACAGTGGTGACTGTTTACAGGATATTCTACTCCTTCTCATTACCTGTTAATCACTAAACAACAGGTGAACTTTAAGTTTTAGAGTAAATTTGTGAGTTTCTTTTTTCCCCCTCTCAAACTAATTACCCAAAGGGGAGGTAAGGGTTTTGTTTTTGGTTCATTTTTTTGTCTGTTTGTGTGTTTGTCAGCAACTTAATACAAAAACTGCTGGACGAATTTCCATGAAATTTTCAGGAAAGGTGCAAGGTGGTCCAGAATAGGTCACCAAAAATGTTTTTTCGCAAAGTAAGAGAAAATAAGGTAAAACAAATCAGGTAAAATGTGTGCCAGGGGTGGGGTTTGTTGTGCTTGGCACCACTTGTTGATATAGTCAGTGTTGTATCTCAGAAATGTATGTAATAATTTACAATATTGAGTGGGAATGAATTATTGTAAAATAAAATAACATAAAATCCACTTGGAGCTTAGTGAAGCACTTATACATTTTGCCCTTTTAAAAAATGGCAACCTACAGCAGGAGTGTTTCAGTTTATAACAGTATATATTCAACAGATATACAGAACGGGTTGTCTGGTCTTCTTATTTTACATTTCGCTTTAGATTTTTTTTTTTTTAGTTTTCCTGATCTTTGTCATTTTATGAGAGCACAATTAGCAAATTTGCTTTGTATGAATTGCCCCCTAAACAGCAGTTACAGTAGTGTAGTGGGCTTCATTTTCACCTATCTGGTGAAAGGTCCCCCAGCGCTTTTAAAGGTACTAAATCTGAACATCAGTGTTCTGTAGTAGGTATTGCTTAAATAGTTTACAAATGAGTGTCATAATCTGCAAAATAAAGAGGATCTTTCTGCCACAGCATGACATTTTACTCTTTTTAAAATAATATTCACCTTTTTACAGCAATTGTATTCAGTTTATGCCAATATACAGGACATAATCTCACATTAAAGTTCTGTTTTATGTAACAAAGCGAAAAAGATTTTCATAATCCTCTACATAATGTGTTATTGTTATATATCAGTGCTTAATGTGTTTTCTAATCTTTGTATTTTATTTTCCTTTTTTGCTTTAGCCTCAGTGGTTTTCTATTCTTCTCATGTCCTAATAATTTGAAGTAGCACATGGTTCATTTATTTTGTACGAACTGCCCCCTCAAGGGCCTGTATTTGTTTCCATAGTGTAATGGTTATCATGTTTACCTCCCATGTGAAAGGCCCACTGTGTTAAGACTGGTGGAAAAGACACAGGGAATCATGTATTTAGAGTCTAACATGCCTGTAATGTGTAGTAGCTATTACTTAAGTAGATTACAAATGACAGTAATTATTTACACTATGAAGAAGGAATTACTTTATGTGAAACAAAAAATACTTTTGTGAAAACCCACTTATCCGCATGAAAAACTGCACATCTGAGATAATAAATGAATGGATTGAGGATTTATCTCCAGATTTTAAATGTATTTATGTCTCTACAGTGTTCTACAAAGTCTTACTTTTATGTGAATCAAAAAATTTGAAATGGTAATGATAGAAATTAGAAAAGATTGTGCATCTTTTATTGACTTTAAAATATTAATCATATATTTGTGTTCTCAGTAACAATGAATTACAATTGAGGCTTGAATAAATAGCATACTTGGGCTGTTAATACCTTTTGACACAATCTGTGACCCTTGTGTAATGGACTGTACTTTATGGACCGCATTATTATTTCGAAGTAGCTATTGACACAGTACTGTGGCACGAAATGTGGACGTTGCCAGTGGTAAGTAAATCCGACATTGATATAAATCAGCCACTGGGAGAACGTTCAGAGTGCAGAATCCCACAGCAGTCAACTGACACAAAACTGAGAAGTCACATTGCACACTACTGCATCTATCTAACATGTAGCTCTGCCCACCTTCTCCAGCCTCCACAACAAAGAACACCATAAAACAACATATAGAGGATTTAGAACAATAATTCTTTTTCTGTTGTATGTTATCACTAATTTGTTGTGCTTCTTACATTATAGGCATTGTACTGTGATAGCAAAATGCACAAAAGATTGCACTTAAGTATACACCATATATCACTACAGTACTGTGGCAACAAGAGGCTAATGACTAAAAAAAAGTTAAATAACAGCTGAATGAGTTCATGTAACTGTATCCATGATTGACTCTGGTACAAATGCTAACATTTGATTGGTCTGTGACAATAGACCGATATTTTGTGCCATGGTACTGTGACAGTAGCCATTGCCTTATTATTTATTTTAACAATAAACAAAAAATAGACTGGTGGGGGTCACAACAAGTCAGATAATACCATAGAAACTAATACTATTTAAAAGAGTAAAAAAACTAAAATGTGGAAAGAGGTTTCTTTCTCTTTGCCTCAGCTTGACTGCAGCCCAAGGCCACTTAGTGGACTTCCTCTAATCCTGCCGTTAGTTGTTTTAGCCTCTAAAATAGTCTGTTTTTACACTTCCTTGCGTTTGAAGTTGTGAGGCAGCCGCTGACCTCCCCCATCTGCTCCTCCTGGCTCTAAAGCCTCTCCTCTTACTCCAACACGTCAGGCTGCATTACCCTGAGGCACACCAGGCGTTCAGTTGACAGCAATTGGGGTTTCGATCAGAATGATTTCTTTCACAAACAATCAAATTGGTTAAAATGTTTCATCTGGTTCACAAACCACTAACAACCCCATCATTCCTTCTGGTAGATGTGCTTTTCTGTCGTTTTTTTTTTTTTTCTTTTCAGTCATTGCCACCCTCTCTTCCCCATCCCTACCTCTGTGTCCTTGTGTCTCATTCTCAGTTTGTGCCCCATGTTATTGGGTGAATGAGCTCATGTTGTTCCAATTTTACATCCTGGCAACTCTCTCCATCTGCATCCTTTTTCCTCTTGTCTTTAAGTCTCGCTCCAGTCACTCTTCCACTCTCTGATATATTTTTCACAAACTCCCAAGCTCGTTTTTCATTGCCATCCTTAAAAAAGGCTTTTACAAGAGGAGAATGGAGATGAGGAGTGACACGCTAGAAGATTTCCATTCGCTACTTATCTCCGAGTGATATGCTTGAGGAAATCGGATCCCAAGAGTTTATAATGAGAATAACAAATCCCCATCTCTGAGAGTTGAAAAACATCCCAGTTGTAGTCTGTAGAGGGCAGTAGAGCTGTACCCTTGGCCACAAATACACAGTGACATTGTGCTGAAGTGGATCTGAATACATAGAGGCATGGTGCCACTTGCATCCGCAAATTAACTAAAAAAGAACATGACAGCAGGACTTGCTCTTGTAGAGTTTATTTTTTTGTGATTACAGCAAGTGGAAAGTGCTATGATGCTGTTGAAACCCACTCAATAATCTATCTGTGGCATGTGGGTATACAGTGTGCAGTTAGTGGCAGTAGTCTGAGAGGTAACAGAGTTATTTTCCTTGTCAAGTCCAGTAATATTTAATAAGGTTTGAGAGGTGAAATCCTTTTTCTGGAGTTGATTTGGTCAGTGAGAATCCCTGCAATCATATTTGGAAACATCTGTGTATATGTATATATGTATGTTTGTGTGTGTGTCTTTAATACTATAAAGTCTGGTTTGGAATTGTCCAACTTTTTTTAAGTCACAGTGACTGGTATTGTTTACACATCAAGCTTTATGTTATGTTTGTTTACAGATGACCATCTGCTTTGCATTTCACCGCATGCAGTGGGAACATTCATGCGACACATACATAATACCCTGAGATGCAGTTTGTGTAGGAGAGGTGGGCTGTGCATTTTCAGAAGTTTGGTTGTGTTAGTTGAGGTTGACAATGATGGCATCCATCTTCCTCTACAAATATCAGAGTATGTCATTCAGAGATGGAAAAGAGTCACTCAAAAATTGTGTGTTCTGATTGGAAACTGGTTGCCACAAAAAAGTTTTAGTAATGTTTCTGCAAACCATGGATAATCTAAATAACTCTGAATCAAAAATACATTCCATAACATTCCTGGATTATTGATGAATCAAGATTTTGAAATATCTGAAAAGTCATTACATTAATGGATGTGATTGGTGTCATGTCTTAAATAATATATCATTTTTCTGGGGCCATCAGGTATACAGGTCTGCTGCTGATGGTTCAGTGTTTCTCTTATTCAGGGGTGCACACGAGAACATCCTGAACTCAATAGCAACCAATTAAATTCATACTCATTAATATCCTAGGTCAGTGTTTTTCAACCTTGAGGTCGGGACCTCACGTGGGGTCACCTGGAATTCAAATGGGGTCACCTGAAATTTCTAGTAATTGACAAAAAAACATAAAACAAAACCTACTAATAAAAAGTATATGGTGAGTTGAGAGAGACAATCACAATACATAAAAGACATGACAAACTGAATCTGAAGCACTGTGGTCCTGTTTCTTTGAAATGTTCATTGTGGTCGGTTTAAGATGCTGCAGCTCTTTCATAATTTCTAGTTTGACTTATTGTTTAAGTATTCATTTCAATACAAGCTGGACTGACTGTACATATCCTGACCAAGGAAAGTAAAATTCTTACTTTGCAGTAATCTCCACCTGGCTTTTCTGCCTCCGTCCATAATAATATACATTATATAGCCTAAATGTCATCTAAAATTCATGTTTATTTGCAACATAATATAGAAAACTATTACATAATAAAAAACAAATTAATTTTAGCCAAAAATAAGTCTCCGTTTTGAATGTCTGGATTTGCCAGAAATTTCTGATGTTAAAATGGGGTCATGAACCAAAAAAGGTTGGGAACCGCTGTTCGAAGTTAATGCATAAGGTTTGCACAGCAATTTTTCTAGGTTTCCAGCATGTTTTTAGTTGGAGACTGCTCTCTAGACTAGAGACAATGTAAAGCAGATGATAAATCTGTGAATGTAGTGGTGTAACAGGTACAAAAAATGAGTCTTTTTACAGCTTGCTATACTTTTGTGTATTTCATGCCTGTAATAGGTGGTTTGTGTGTTTGAAATTGGCTGATGTCACTGTTGTTCACTGTATGAAATAATTTTTTTTTTAAACCGTGATGTCTGATAATCACATTATATTTATCTACATTAGGGCTGGACTCAGTTTCATTGGAGATGCCACAGTAGTTATGTACTAACACAGTTACTTAAGTACTAACTCAGTACTAACACAAACTCCTGCAGGATAAAATGGACGGAGTCTTTCAAATCAATATAAGCTTAAAAATACTCTCATGTCTAGTAATGCTAGAAATAAACCATGATTCAAACATCCTGTAAAATACCATATTTCTCCTGGTGTATGGTTCTTTTAAAACAAATGTGTGTCTGTGAAAGTGAACTGGAAGCTTTACAATTTTACAATCATAAAATAGGAATGTACAAAATATCAGCTCACTTTTGTATTGCAGTGTTGTGTAATACTGCCTATACAGTACAAGAACATAAAATTTCTTATTCCAACATATTGTAATTTTAACTGAGAGATTTTGTTTATTACTGCACATACAATAATAAGTGTCTCTACTTTAACCTTAAGTGTGAAGCAGTATCCTACCATGGTGATTAAAATGAATATGACAGTTTAGGGCTTGTTGATCTGGCCAAAACATCATACAATCATCTTTTCATGTATGAACTGAATCACAATTTTGACACGTATTTTATAATTTAGGTGAGTTATGACAAGTTTTCCTCTAGTTTATGGAAGCTTAGGCTGTGAATTATGGCTTTTATTCATTGTCTCTGACTACGAATAATTTTAGACTAGTATTATTATAGTATTGACAATATCTGTCTGATGTTCAGCCACAAGTCAATGTTTTCCTTTACATGCAGCTGCAGTGCTTCTATTAATTACCCACACTGTGGGAGACTAATTTGTCCCACTGGAGTTTATAATGGATCAAAAAGCAACTTTAATGCTATAAACGCATAGGTTAGTTCAACGCCTGTGTGCAACACTCTCTGTAAAATACTGTAATTACACAAATAAATGGGCCATTTAGAACCTGTTAGCCAAGTAGGAAAATTTTGACAGCACTGTTATTTGTTCTCTAAAGGCAAGATCTGTATGGCCTCTCTGAAAAGTGGATCATATGACAAATTAAGATCTAAGATTGTGAGATTGCCCTGTGTTGTACCAGATATAATGATTGCGCATAAAATCCTGCTACAAAAAAAAACAAAGGAATATGACACAAACTGGGGACAAAGAACTCACCACAATTGTGGTTCACCACAGACAAAAGCTGCATCACCAGTAAAAGGAAAGAGTTGGCTTATGTAGAAAAAGACCAAGGTGGCTGCTGTGATTTCTGAGGAGAGTGTTGCTGTGTTCAGATGAGTCCCACAGCTCCCTGTGCTTTGTTCTCCTAAAGCTGATCCCCTCCAACCCTTTTTATATTCAGTCAGGGGGTTCTTTATCAAAGTTTTTCCAGCCTCTGCCTCTTATTATGGGCCTTGCTCTGCTTGTGTTTAATAAGTCGCTCTGTAACTAAAACTGAGCCCCTGAGTAAACCAATGTCGCTATCCCCTTACTGTTCCACACACACAGTATACATGTACATGGAGTTGGACAGATGAATTACTTTTCTTCAAGGTCTGAAAACAATCAAAATGCATTCCAGGACATATTTGGTGGTTTTGGTTGCATATGTTCACATTCTTACAGCAGTCTGAGCAAGGAACTATCCTGGGATGCATTGAATGAATGGATAATAAGCTGATTTGTGTCATGTGGACACTAACGGTGTCATAATAATTTGTTTTAAAAATGTCTGAACAGGTTCTCAGAAATGAACATGTAAAGTCAGATTGAACGACCCCCTGTGCCAGTCACTGTTAGTGATAGGAACCAAAAATGTGCAAAGCCAAATGAAATAAACAACATATGCAAAATAAACATATCAGCTCCGACAGCCATGTCAATTATGTTGCTCTAGCGTCTCTTCTTGTCTTAATTTGGATAGCAGTACTACGACCAGGGTATTGACATTCATACCCACTTTTTATCGCTAATGATTTCTGTCTCAGCTAACTTTAAAGAGCTGCTAGCCTCCAATTTTGGTGGTCTAAAACATATGTTTTAAAGAAATCTAGGAAAAACATTGAAAACTTGCATATTTTGTAGAATTAAAATGTTCAAATAAATGAAAACAATTTAAACAGGTTTTAAATTTCCACAAAGATGTCAGTTTACTCTAAGCTCTATATGTGTTAAAAGCACCCATATCAGTACTTATAGGAGTAAGATTTTACAGGATTGGAAGCTTTTATCATTAGCTTATTGATAAGGTTGTAAGTACTTAAATCAATAAATATCAATGGTTTTCATACATTGTTTTAGGCTCACTATCAAGATCAGGGTTCTGCTGCACATTTGATCTATGTAACTGGTAAAGTGTTAGATCTTGCAAATTATTTTGCTTATTTTAACTTTCCCATTTACCTGTGAGCTTCTTAGTCCATTTTTAATGAGTTGTGGCCATTTATAACCAGAAAAAGTGGATGTTTGTGAGAGTAAAATGCATCCCCATTTATGGGCTCACCATTTGGCAAAAGCTGAACAAATTTTCGTTTTTTTTTTATGTATAACAGCCTATTAATGATGTACAAGGTGTTTACAGTCTAATTATAGCCATTTGAGAATCCTTTTCATAAGAGAAGTGTTATTGTAAAATGGCACCTACATACTTTATGTAATTGACCCAACAAACATTCACCGCGTATCCCTTTCTCAGAGTGAGCAGCTGGTTAATCAGCTCAGTGGTGTTCAGTTCCCACCTCCGTCTCAAAAAAGGGAACTTTTCCTGGGAACTAAAGGCATCCCACCTTCATCTCACATTGTGGAAATGACTGGAGGGGAGCCATGAGGTGTGGCGCCCTAGCGGAGGTGGTTAGATAATCTGGCTATCAGTCTTTGGGTAAGCCTAGATGGCCCTGACGTCTACGGTCTTTTCATGATCCCAATGTCTTTTTAAGCCTTGACTGGTAACCCTGCAGTTAATGAGTGGTTTGCATGAGTTGGCTTTAACACCATGCTTGAGCATTACATGACACTCTTTACATAAATAGGAGCTGACATGTGTGAACATTTGTAACAAGGGACATTAGTCACTTAATTAGTGATCATGGAGTGGAAGGGCACACATTACCTTTGTCAGAGTATCAAGTGAAAGATCTTCAACTTAAAAGACCTTAATTTTAAACGATTGATATTGCTGATGTTACACATGCTCAGCAGAGCTCTTTCAACTACATGAAAGAGCCTCATCTTGGCAGCACTGCCTCATAATTTTTTTATATTTTGCGTTGCGTTACAACTTTAGTGGGTACCCTTGTTGGCCAGCTGGAAGCCTCTGAAGAGCTGTTTGGGGAAAGAAGAAAAATGAGACATAAGAGGTGTGGTCATCATCATCACCACCACCACCACTGTGCAATTCTTAACGTTCTTGCCTTTCACTGCGGAGGAGCAAAGGTTTCCAGGGAGCTGACGCTGACGGGGGTGATGATTGGGCTCACAGGGTAATCACCGGATAGTCATGGTGGTGTTTAAAGAAAAAGAGTGGCTGCAGAGCAAGAATTCCTGTCTGCATCTATGTATGTGCACGCATGCTGAGTAGGTTTGCATTTGCACATAGCTTTCTCAAACGCATGTGTGTATACCTAGAGTAGGCACAATCTGCATGCACTTAGTCCTGGCAAGGCAGAGCAGGCGTTTCTAAGCCCCTGGATGGCGCGGTGGTGGAAAACCGATCTGTAAATAACAGACACATGTGTTTGAAACCGAGTCCTGTATTCCAGCCCACGGCCGCAATGAGAGAGAGAACACCACTCCGTTCCACGTCAAATTGTCTCATCCAGTGTTGTATGACAATCATGCTGTAATAGCACCAAAATGGCTTCTTAAAAATGTGGGAGTGGGAGGAGGGGGTAAAGGAGTATAGCGTGGGTCTGTCAAGGGGTGGTTATGATTATTTGAGATGGGGGGCCTGCGTAATGTCATGTCAAATTAATGGTGTCTGACAGCTACAGCTTGTTGGAGTAAGCTAGCTGGCTGAAAAGGATGGATAGCTGACCCGCTGGCCGGAGAAGTGTGGCTCGGACAATGTGAACGAGCCAAACAAAGTATTTTGAGAAGAGTCCTTGACCTCTGTTGACATAAGGCCTCAGCTGGGACTTGAGGGTCGGATTTATTTTCATATTTTGCCCCAAGTGGAGGGCGTTGAGATGACCCCCACCAGTGATAGACACACATAGCACCAAACACTTCTTCAGCATTGTGTCCATTTGCTCTCTTTACCACCCCTGAGGGACCACCACCCGTGAGAGACGGGAGATTTGGGGCATGACTTTTCAGGCCTTTTCAGCATTTCAAGACATTCAACTCCAGTCCATTTGTATTGGGAGATTATCGCTGTCTGTGCTTTTTCTCTCCACCATTTCTACCTTCCTGAGAGCTTTTTTTTTCTTTGTCAGGTTTCATGTTCCATATGTATAACTTGTCATCTTCTGTTTCACATTCATTACATTTTGCTCTGTGTTTCATTGCACATCAGTGAAGTAAAAATGGGGATCTGTAAGTTTTTGTGAAGTGTGACATTTCTTTTAGAAAAAGCTGCAGGGCCCATGTATTGTTCGGAACTTTCAAGTTTGGATAATGAGCTCTAGTAGGGTCAATTTGACTGATTCAAATAAAAAACACATTTATTTATAAACTAATGCAGCATTTGTTCCTAATCAGTGCTAAACTTCATCATGCCATGAGCCGGCATTTCAGAAAAATACATTTCTTGAAACTGATTTGAAATGACCACGTTTTTTCCAACTGGAAGTTCCTCCAACATATGAAATCTATAGAAATGTATCCTATATATATATATATATATATATGTATGTGTGTGTGTGTGTGTGTGTGTGCAGATGTTTGTAGTTGTGGACCTGCGGTAATGTCATGGACTCGACAACACTGTTGTTGTGATACTGTTATTTCAGGAGTGGTGTGACCTAGTTGGCAGCTGTGTGGTGTAAAACAGATCCTCCCTGTATTAAAGAGGGAAGAACACCCATTATATTCACATGCTGACAAGGCCAAAACACTGAAATTGCTCCATCTCCAGAAATAAAGTGATTCACAAGTGAAAATGATCCAGTCAAGTTCCCTTTTTTTACACTTATGTATGTAGTTTGGCCAATAAAAGCATAAACCATTTGGACTCCTCACAAAAGTCCTTAAACGGAGCCAAGATATTTAATGGTTAGAGTAGAACCAGGGCAGTATTACACTTGTGAGGCCAATTATATTTGAAAATGTACAAACTCTGAAAAAATTAAGGTTCTGCCAATTGTCTAAAAATGAATTAACAGTCTTAAGTAAGGCTGCAGTGATGGAGTAAAAAATAAAAGTTGAGTTCTTGCAGGGCAACAAAGACTCTGTAGAGCAGATGCTAAACACAAGTATGTCAATGCAGCTTTCCACTGCATATAAGACTAGTACATTTACACTTAGAATTGGAATGAGACAGTGAAAGAAACCATACCAAAAACTCTCCAGAGTCGTTTATAGCACAGTATAAGTAACATAGTGACTAATTAGGCCTACACTAAAAATTTGTGTCTTCAGGACCCACATTTGTAAAAATATCGTATAATATTATTATTCAGGATCGATAACGTACAGCAAGCTGGTCAGCACTGTTGTGTCATAGCAAGAACATTGTGGCTTTGAAGCCGCTGAGAACAGGTCCCTTCCCCATGTTCTATGAATTTCTTGTGGATCCTCCGGTTTCTCCATTCAGCAAAAACAAAACCCTGTATTTAAAGTTATTTCTGCTATCAGTGCTCTTGATCTGGGTACTGGTGTAGACTTAAAATTGGTCTCTGGGGTGCCACTCACTTTACTGGGATGGCCCAAATGCATCTATTATCATTAACAGAACAGAAATAACTGAGATAATGGGCCATAGAATACTGTCAATGACCAATCAGAATCAACTATTTGGAAATAAAACTACTGATTAAAATTATGAACATAAAAAGTGCCTGAAATGTAGGTTTCACTCACCTTTGTTTTTCTTAGTTATTTCACAGCAATGATAAAGTTCGTTGACTCTGAGATTGAACATTAACACTAGTAATGTCAGTGAGTTAACATATATTGTTAGCCAAACATACTGTTTCTCTATCCCTTTTCAAGACTTTTCGTTCCATACAAATAGTCTTTTGATATGCCCTGATGCAGACAGTGCTTCATTTGAAGACATTGTTCCAAATGTTCATTTTGAAGAGTTCATTTCTGATCCTCCACCCACATCCAACCCACTGAGGCCTCTCCCTTGCATTTTGTAAGAGGCCAACATTTAATGGAGGATGGATGATTTTACAACTCAACAATAAACCTAACCTAACCTAGCCTAAATGAGTTCAGTGTACAACACAGTAAACTTAAATTCCATATACAACTCTAAATTAGAACATACACAGCAAGAATCATAATGTTTGAGGTTAATCATGTGCTGGACAATGACTTTTCATCCCTGGTGTTCTTTTTTCCTCAACTAAGTATTTTTATGACAAATAATCAACTCACCTTGAGATGAGTCATAGGTTAAAACATATGTACTAGCATGATCCTATGATTGAGCAATAATGAAAAATAACATTAATACATTGAAAAATAGATGAATTGACTAAACAAATTGTTAGTTGCAGGCCTGACTTTTGCCCCATAACAGAGTCCAGTGCTATAAAGTAAGTTCTCAAAATGGGACTGTGCAGGATCCCTTAAGTGTTCACACAGAAACCTTTTAGCTGTCACTCAATGTTCCTGCACATTAGCCTGAGCTCAGCCCTGGGAAGAAGAGGACATGTTTGGACAACACCTGGCATGACAGGCTGCTTAACCATCTCCATTAGAGCCAATGAGAGCTGAGAAAACACAGACCGCCTTGTTCCCCAAATTGGTGCCAGTGGGGTCAAGTTGCAGGAATATGCCAATTACTTAAATTGATCAGGAGGCTGTTTCCTTGATAACCAATTTGATCAAGCCGCTGATCGTGTTACACGTGCCTCACTGCATTGGCACCAAGGAGGACGTCTCCAAAATTGGTTACAATGTAATAAAAAGGCTCAACTCAATTTCCTGCACAAGAGTAATTCTGTTTCGTCATGTCAGGTGGCGGTCGGTGCTGCAAGCCACAGCCTGTAAACAATGGCATTTCAGTTGATTTAATTAGGCAGGGAGGAAGTATTTAGGGGCTTAATTGAGATTGCAGTGGGAAATTGCTCTGAAATAGGTCTACCTGATTTTTTTCTCCTCTTTTCACAGTGGGCATGACGAGGGGCTTCACTCTCTTCTTTGACAATAATTAGAATAACCCTAATCACTCCCTGGATGGCCTCTGATTGGAGGGAAATGTATGCTGAATGTGAAATATGACAAGTGTGTGTGTTTGTGTGTGTACACATGCTCTCGGTTCTAGATGTGGGTGAGGGAGGGTGTATACAGGAATCCAGGAGAGTTTTCTGTTTGCACAGAAACAGTCTTGTGCTCCTCTGTGCCTCTGATGGCAGCATTGTTCCTTGTGCTACAGTTATCCGCAGCTACATGTATGTTAGATGCTTTTTTTCAACCTCAGCTTTGTAATCTGACCGTTCAGCAAAAAATTAATCATTCCTCGTTTTTTAAAATACTGAAGTGATTCTTTTAAGTACTCTCTAATTTTTTTGCTGCTGATCTTTTTTTTTTTATTTGAGATCCTGATGACAGTCAGTACGTTTACATGCACATCTAAATCGAGCTATTGGCAATAATCGAGCTAAGGACTTAACTGGAGTTTCGG
>JAPTYQ010000007.1:2548232-2558421 GCA_029814465.1 Ostorhinchus cyanosoma | reverse complement strand
ACAACTGAACATTTTAGGTAATCACCTCCAAGTTTGGACATATTTTCAGTTTTTACTACAATCGCTGCTGCTGACAAACAGTTGTGTGGAGCAGGAGAAAAGTTGGTCTGAAGTCTGGACCTTAAATGTTCAAATGTGGGGACGGAACTAGTTATAAATGAAACAAAGGAATTCAAACAGGTTGTAGAAATATGCTGGATTTATGCCCAAATGAATCTAAAGACAGCTTTGCAGCACCTGAAGGGTTCAAATTCAAACTGTCTGAACTATTAGGGTCCAAATACACAAAGGAATGAAACGCAGACTAATAAGAGTGGGTTTAGATAAATATGAACCCTTAACACATGTGCATAACTGCAGCTTCTCTCAGTCTAAGTCGGAGTTGGACTGAACCACCTGGACTGTTTCCTAACTATAAAAAACAGCAGCTAACTCCTACCTGACAACATTAACACTGATCTACGCTTCAATGCAGCAAAAACAGGGACTGGTGATGTTAATTTGTTGGTATTAAGTGGTAGAAGTGAAGAAATGTGTCATATCCTGGTTAGGACCAGGTACTTGCACCACTACGGGACCTCAACTCTGGAAGGTAGTGCTGCCTCGGCCCGCACTGCTCTGTACAGGTGCAGCCCAGGGTCCGAGATGGGGAAAGGGGGAGGGGCGGATCAAACCATTTTCGAGACAAGGTGGGGGGTGTGCTGTCTGTTTGTTGATAAAATATTACGTTTCAACCATGTACTGTATAGGGTTTTGACATTTTTGTAGCATGTTAAGAATGGAAATAAAGTAATCAAGAAAAAAAAACCTGTTAACAACCTTAAATTATCTTAAGGGTGTTTAGAATCAATTTGGGGGTGCTTCAGCATCCCCAAAACTCGGCTAAAAACGCCCATGCTGCCAAAACTGGTGCCTGGTGATATTTTATTTATCTATGGGGTTTCACGCAAACCTAGAGACTGGCACAAGATTCAGTAAGCTGTATCCTAAGTTGTACTAGTCAGAGACTTGGTTAAAGCTTAACTCAAGAACAGATGGTAAATAGACTAAAAACTAAGGAGTATCTCTGTGAATAAATGGAGCTGAGCTGGGTTGACTGATCCTTGATTAGAATGGTTCTGATTAAAGCTGATGGAAATGCATCTTGGTTCCAAGAATCCTGAATGAAAACAGTTCAAGAACTATTTTGGTGTAAAAGCCTAGATATATAATAATATAAGAGAACAAATGTCAAAATATTGAGCATCACTTCACCAGATCTATTTCGACACGTTGACTCTCCACCATTGCAGAGGACAGGCCTTGTACCATCCACACTCATTATGGAATTGATGTGTGTGTGTGTGTGTGGGCGGGGTGTTAGTGTGTGGTTGTGTGTTTAGTGTGTATTTCTTTAAACAAATCACACTTGTCTTGTCCAATGCTAAGTGCAGTTTGCAATGATAAGTACCTTTGAAAAATAGTGTCTTGGAAGAAGTTCTTTTGGTGGAACATGTACACATGGAAAAGCCAACAGTGGCATTGAAACGCAAAGACAATGCCTCTCAAAAAGTTATAAAAGAACTTGCCATTTACAGTGTGTAGTTGAAGATATTAGATGTTCGTTGTTCCTCTTCTTCTTTCACTTTGAGAATGGTGACACAAGGAAAAAAGAAGCATGGACTCAGTGACAGGACATCCTTTTAAAGCATACCTCCCTTAAACTAATTTGATTAGTCTAAACTGTGGAGAAACATATATAATTGAAAAATTAACTGGAGACAAACTGACAAAGCATGAATCTATAGCATCAGAAAAGTCCACTTAAATAAAAACAAATACTCATCCCCTGCTGTTTTTTTTTTTTTTTTGTTTATAATTTGTATTGTAAAAGGGAAGTGGACTGTGCGTGCATGCGTGTGTGAGTGTCGCGGGCATCACACAAAATCCAGAAAGAGCTGACTGCTGCAGTTTGGCATATTCATGTATTTTTGGTCAAGAAAGAGACAAGCAAAACTGGCAAGTTGACAGGACCACTATTTGGGAAGATATTAGTAACTATGGAATACAATCACATTGCTATGCTCAGAATCGCATGAATGCTTTGGTGGTAACTGCTGGACAAATGTGGTAGAGCATGCCTGAATACATAACAAATATCCTTGTTGGGGGACTGGTATGTTGCCCCTCGGGTCGGGATGTGGTCGCTGGGATACTGCCCCTCAGGGTCAGGGTGTGTATTTAAACCCCCCCCCTTTTTTTGTATCCCACCCTTGATATTGACAATGATGAAGTCCAGGATCTAGACATTGTGGTTCCCCTCAGGTCAATGCGCTAGTTTTTTTTTTAATGAATGGTAGGACTAGGAAGTATAGATGGATTTGAAATCCATGGCCTGTCGTTTTACCTGTGGAGACCAAGCAATTGATGTGTTATAGAGGTAGCTTAAATGTGTCCTTTACTATTTCTGGAGTGTTAGTGATGCCAGTCTTTCTTTACAGTGGATGAATTAAGCCTGGTATTGGTTAAATACTGTGTAAAAACAGTAACAAAAACACCAAATCACTTGACTTCACAACAATAAAGATGATGCATCTCATGTCAGAGAAAAAGTATTTGCAGAAGTTTCAAATAAAATATTTTTCTTTTGGCACCAGCTTTTTGTGTTTCCAGTATGTCTGTGGAAGTGTAATTATTTTAAAGAGTTTACACTTTTTCTTGCCCAAATACTCAGCAAGGCCAATACCTTCAGTCCTTTGGTTTTCTTTGTGGTATCAACTGATAACAATGCTTTAAAATATAAAAGAAGACATAAATACAAAGACGACAAAATTGTATACTACGCCTTTAAAATTTCTGCATTGTAAAACTGTTTTGCCCTCATGTGTCAGGTAGTACATAACCTATTCTCAATGTACTCAGCTTTTTTCCACTTGAGCAGAAAGAGGTTCATTAAAATAACTACTATCAGGAATTGATTAGGACATAATTAAATCATGTCTCAAGTTTATTAAAATGTCTGAATAGGTCATATGTTACAGAGGATATAGATTTATAAACTAGCATGACACTGTATGCATTATTCCTGTTATACAGTGTCATTTTATCACCCCATGATTTACTTAATCAAGATTTCTCTAAATTGTGCCACATAATTTAAAAGATGATTTTGTGTTCTTCACATCTATTTATTGATAAATGCATATAATGTTCTCAGTGCTTCAACTTCCAAAATAACTATAATCCATGAAACGGCATTTAAATCAACTGAAACAATAGTTTTTCTTCTTTGTTCACTCTGTGTCTTACAAGTCCTCTACCATCCTGTTAGTATGTGTTTTCTGTCCACAACATCCAAAAGAAACTACAATTGCACAGAGAAATGAAATACAGCACCGTCCAAAAGTCTAAACCTCCTTAAGCTGTGTTATTTTTTCAGGGTTGAACTGAGCATACATAGGCCATTTGTTTCTTATTGTCTTTATTCAGATACAACAACAAAATATATGAAATATGTACGCAGCCTTAAAAGACATACAAAAAATGAGTAAATGACTGAATGAGTTGTAGAGGTTAAAGTCCTGATTTTGTGTGACCACTTTTCTCCATAACAAGAAGTAGCACGAACATCTGACATACTGACTGAAACCTGGTATAAAATATCAGAAAATTAATTCAATGAAGCTTATATTGTCTGAACAGCAGAGTTAAAAACATGTAAGGTGCAAAGGGTGGTCACTGCACTTTGGCTTATAGAAGCTGTTATTTTCCCTGAAACCTTTGGTTTTACCGTTGTATTTTCCATATAGAACTTTACTAAACCAATAAACTAATATTAGCCTAGGACTTATGCACAGTACTACTAATACTTTTTCAACAGCTATTCAGCTTTAGAAACTGAGGTGTTATGCTAGAAATTCATTTTGGTCTGTGTATGCATCCAAATAATAGGCTATGCTATGTTAGCAATCACGAATAGTGTGTCTAATATATGGTGTAATCGAAATAGAGGACTACATATTACTTATTAGCTGAAGGTTTTCAGAAGTGTTCTGAGTGTGTCATATTTTATAAAATGACTTATACTTTTTGTGTAATTTCCTTTAAGTCTGATTCAACTTTTAAGCTATACTTAGCTTACTAGTAAATGTTTGTTGCTGGTAGCTTGCTAGTTAATGTTGGCAAGATAGAAAACAGTTCATAGATAATAATTGATCAAGATACTAAGATTGTATCTTTGGTCAGAAAATCATTGCAGCAGCTAACACCTGATAACACTAGCTATTACCTCAGTAGCTAATATTAGATTTGACATGAAAAATACAAAGTATATAACATATAGGAGGGCTATTAATTTTTTTTTTTTATTTCAAAAGTACTGAAATCAAAGGCTATATTTATATTCACTCTCTATAAAGCCCAGAAGTGATCAAGTTTCTGGTAGTAATAGTAAACTTCAACACTCACTCACTCACTCACTCAGTTTTTTTAAATGACTTTTTTTTTTTATCATTCTGCATGTTACAGAAATTTTTTATCACTAAGCTTTCATTTAAGTTGCATCACTTTTAAAGAGTGACTAGATATTTCTGTAACTAACTGTGAAAATACACTGCCCATCAAATAAAGTCTAACATGCAATATTTCACTGCAAAACCTTTAGTTTTGACTACAGGAGACATTCACTGTCACATTTTTTTGCCACATAATGCTTATGTAGTGTTATAATAAGGTTCATAATATTTTTCCATCCATAGTTGCATTCTTTAATTCATTTTCTGAACCCGCTTTATCCTCACTAGGGTCACGGGGTCACTTGGAGCCTATCCCAGCCACATATGGGCAAAGGCAGGGTACACCCTGGACATGTCGCCAGTACATTGTAGGGCTGAGAGAGATAGAGACAAACAATCACTCTCACACCTATGGCCAATTTAGATTAACCAATTAACCTATCAGTGCATGTCTTTGGATGGTGGGAGAAAGCGGGAAGTACCCGGAGAGGACCCATGCAGACACAGGGAGAACATGCAAACTCCACATAGAGAGGTACTGGGTCGACTGGTTTTGGAATCGAACCCAGGAGAGGCTACTTACTGTGTTAGAGTTAAATAACCTGTTACAGATGAAACATTATTAACCTCTGCTGTACTTACCGATGGAAGGATCTGAACTATTTGCTGTGTTAAATGCAGGCAGTGACTTTTTTTTGTCCAGGCTGTTTATTTAACTCTGACTGATGCAATATGTAGCCTCTCATGCCTTTAACATCAAAAAGATTGGACAGTGCCAGAACTAATCAGGATCATCAGGCTTGTGACAGAATGGTTCAGCGAGAATGAGACATAATTTTCATACATGGATTAGCCACCAGGGGGATCACACTCCTCAGCCTCCCAGGGAAAGTCTATTCCAGAGTATTGGAGAGGAGGATCCGACCGATAGTCAAACCTCGGATTCAGGAAGAGCAATGTGGTTTTCGTCCCAGTCGTGGAACACTGGACCAACTCTACACTCTCCATCGGGTGCTCGAGATTTCATGGGAGTTCGCCCAATCTGTCCACATGTGGTTTGTGGATTTGGAGAAGGCGTTCGACTGGGTCCCTTGTGGTATCCTGTGGGGGGTGCTTCCGGAGTATGGGGTCCGGGGCCCTTGATTAAGGGCAGTCCGGTCCCTATACGACCGAAGCAGGAGTCTGGTTCGTGTTGCCGGCAGTAGCCTCGTTCCAGGTGCATGTTGGACTCCGACAAGGCTTCCCTTTGTCACCGGTTCTGTTCATAATTTTTATGCAGAGAATTTCTAGGCGCAGCCAGGGGCTAGAGGGGATCCGGTTTGGAGGCCACAGGATCTCATCCCTGCTTTTTGCAGATGATGTCCTGCTGGCCCCATCAAACATGGACCTTCAGCATGCACTGGGGCACTTTGCTGCAGAGTGCGAAGTGAGCGGGATGAGGATCAGCACCTCCAAGTCCGAGGCCATGGTTCTCGACCAGAAAAAGGTGGCCTGCCCTCTCTGGGTCGGTGGGGAGTCTTTGATCCAAGTGGAGGAGTTTAAGTATCTGTTCACGAGTGGGGGAAGGATGGAACGGGAGATTGACAGGCGGATCGGTGCGGTGTCTGCAGTGATGCGGGCATTGTATCGGTCCATCGTGGTGAAGAAGGAGCTGAGCCGAAAGGCGAAACTCTCGATTTACCAGTCAATCTATGTTCCTTCTCTCACCTATGGTCAAGGGCTTTGGGTCATGACCGAAAGGACAAGTTCTCGGATACAAGCGGCCAAAATGAGTCTCCTGCGCAGGGTGGCTGGGCGCACCCGGAGGGACAGGGTGAGGAGTTCTGTCACCAAGGGGGAGCTCAGAGTAGAGCCGTTGCTCCTCCACATCAAGAGGGGTCAGCAAAGGTGGCTCGGGCATCTGTTTCGGAGGCCTCCCTGGGGAGGTGTTCCGGGCATGTCCCGCCAGGCGGAGGCCTCAGGGAAGACCTAGGACACGCTGGAGAGACTACGTCTCTCGGGTGGCCTGGGAACGCCTCGGGGTCCCCCTGGAAGAGCTAGAGGAGGTCTCTGGGGAGAGGGAAGTCTGGGCATCCCTGCTTAGACTGTTGCGCCCGTGACCCGGCCCCGGATAAGGAGGAGGATGGATGGATGGATGGATGGATGGATGGATGGATGGAAGTCCAGAGTCTAATTTAGGATGTGATGAAGACTTGATGCAGCAGTCCGAGTCTCTGTCAATCAAAAATCCAAACTGAATGCAACTATGTATAGAAAAAATATTAACCTCATTGTGACACTGCCCAAGCATTATGTGACAAAAAAAGATGTCACAGTGAATGTTTCCTGGTATCAAAACCACAGTTAGTGCAGTGAAATATTGTGTGTGCAACTTTTTTTTTTTTGGCTGGGCAGTGTAATAATAATAATAATAACTTTATTTGTATAGAACCTTTAAAAACCTAGTTTACAAAGTGCTTTGACAGTAATTCAGTTTGACAGTGTATTACCCTGTGTGAAAAAGTGTCTTGATATATTATCACATTACACCACTGTTAGCCAGAAGTTGTTTTAACTGGTTACTATTTAGCTGTGGTAGATGCAATGAGTTTATTACACATAGCAGTTTGGATGACTTGTGGTTACCTTGGACCACAATGACACAAAACACTGGGCCTGAAGCCAAACAGTGGTATGGGTGTGATCTGGAGGCATTTCTATAAAGAAGATAGGATATTCAACATTTGTTTGGAATAAAGGGAACACATGCAGCATCTTGTGTTAGCATTTCTGATACAAGTTTCAGAGCAACAGTGGTCTGAACGCAATCAACCCTCTGCCCAGATTTTAGATTGAACCTCTTGGGTCAGTTATTTGGAAGTGGTTCTTCTCTGCAAGTCAAAATTTTATCTGACGTGAAATCATAAAAATATTCTGTATGGGTTTAAGAATTTGTCATAGAAATCTTGCATATTTTTCTTCACTTTACTTCTGACTTTAATGATTGATTTGGAAAGTCTGTAGTCCATTAAAAGACAATAATATAACTCTGACTTTAATCAAAGCAGACAAGATGTTTACTTTTTGTAAAATTTTTCACCTGAGTAGGACTCAAAGGAGAAAATTACAGGTTTTCCGGGTAAAAGTGATTTGACATTGGAAAGAGGTGCCCTGACTCAAAGACGTATGTTCAATCTTGTCTTTTGAATGCACTTGTATGATTTTCATTGACTTTATTATGTTTTAACTGTAATTGTATGTTTTTAACCTGTCTCTTTGCTATTTCTGTAAAGCACTTTGAATTGCCCTGTGTATGAATTGTGCTATACAAATAAACTTTGCCTTGCCTTGCCTTACTGTGATTAATTTCCCATCACACGTTTCAAGTATTTTCAAATGCACTTTTTTATACCATATGAAAATGAATAGAAACTAATAGCTTCCTGAAAAATGGAAAGAACAATCACAAAGCTCATCCATTGGTATGCTTCTATAATACAAATATGTGCGTGATTTGAAGAAAAAATGGTCTGTGTCTTGTTTTGTGTGCCAGGAGCTGCATGGCACACAGGGTGGTAGGTGTCACTCATATAAATAAAGATAAAAGCTGGTGCATAGAGCCCTGCTATTGTTTGATTACAGGTTCAGGATTATTAAAGAGCTCAGGGATGCTACTGAATACACTCCAGGTCTGGATGAAAACAAGGACCTTTCGTGATTACAGGATGCAGCAGCTGGGGTGCAGGTTGCAGGATCAAGTAAGGAACTACTGCAGCTACAGAAAAGGACCAGAGGGAGCTGAGCAGTGATATATTCATAGCGGAGGGAAGGCCTCAGTTTAAGCACTGCTTATTTTATTCATTAGGGTTCAGCAGGCCTGTGACATACATCTGAAATATGTCAGTCACAGAAACCTGGTGGCATTTCAATAATGGCTTCAGAGGTTAGTTTTGTTTCCAACATTCTGCCTGTCAAAACATTTGTTCTGAAGTGACAAGTGGTTCAGCATTTATATTGACTTTAAATTGATATTTGATTTCAGTTTTGTGGTTTACGGCAAGGTCAAGATTAACGTGGATTTAAATGATGCTACTCCATGACTATTGACACACAAAAGATTTGGTGCAGTAGCTCAGTGGTTAACACTATCCCCTCCCAGCTAAAAATTTGACCCTGTATGGAGTTTACATTTTAAAAGTCTATTTGGTCAATCTGTAAAATGGGTGGAACCTCATTGAGAGATTAGAGGGATGATTATAACCCCAATGGGCATATTTACCAGAAGAAATTCTTTAAATATTTGAAAATATTTGTACCTATTAGCCGCAGTATTTTGATTTTCACAGTATAGTTACCTTAAGCCGGTCCTCCTGTCTTCTAACAGTTCCAGTGACTATAAATTAAACTTATAAAAATTCAAACTCTAATTCCAATATAGTGATAGTTTGATTATCATTAATAAATATCATTAACAAATATAACCATCACTACACCTCCCATTATTTTAACTATCATTTGTAGTGATGTGTTGTTGTTGAACTGAAGGTCAGTATTAATCTTGAGATTGGACTCAGGACTGCTTTTTCAAGTTTCATCTCAGTCAGTACCCTATTTTTATTCAATGTTGTTTTGGACAAAGAGAACTCTGGATTTTACTTCAACACTGATACACTAAACAAAAGCAGGAATATTACTAAACAGCCATCACATTTTCTGATTTATTTGTCAGCATCATTGTTGTAATCTTGTACAAAGCTTTCTCTTCTGAGTCCAAATAATTATCCTATTTTGCTAATTTGTCATTTTTGGAGAAAACAATATATATATCAGCAGCCTGGGTGTGTATCTGTTATACCTGTTTCCGCCTATTTTAGTGCACAAAGGGTGTAGCTAATGCAGTGTTAAAACCTTTTTAGGTACTACATTCATTTGATTAAACCACTTAATCCCCAAGAGGGTCAACAGGGACACTGGAGCTACCATTGAGTGAAGGTGGGGAACACCCTCACCCATAAGTCACCAGTTCATCAGGGCACATAAGCTACATTTTTGCACATAATTATTAAAGACATGACAGACAGGCCACAAAATTCTATGTGGCTACTGTATCTGAAACTAAGTTACATGAACATTAGCTAATGTTGACTGTTGCCTATTTGATCTTCCCTGGGTGTTGGCTACTCTATAGAAATACAGTTTTACTTCTCTTTTTATGCACCTTGTTCAAAAGGGAAAGAAAATATAATTAGTTTGGTCACATCATGCTACAACGACCAGATTAATCTTGCTGCATCTGGGTCTAAACTTGATCATGGACTCTACAAATTCTTGGTTTTGCTTTTGTCTTAACAATCTTTGGTCCTGGTCATGATTTGGTTTTGATATAAGTGGTCTTGACAACCACAAATGTTCAAAAACACAGTCATCTACACGTGTGTGTGTGTGTGTGTGTGTGTGTGTGTGTGTGTGTGTATATATATATATGTCTGATGTTGTGGTTAAGTTTAGGGTTAGCACAAACTAAGCATTACTTGTACTTTATGCTAAATATATTAATTGCACCACTATAATATCCCAAAAAGTTCTGCAACTAATGTCAGCCAATGAATCTTCAATAAATTCTTTAACCAGAGTAAAATTCAATTTCTTTCTTTCTTTCTTTCTTTCTTTCTTTCTTTCTTTCTTTCTTTCTTTCTTTCTTTCTTTCTTTCTTTCTT
>JAPTYQ010000007.1:2531812-2545859 GCA_029814465.1 Ostorhinchus cyanosoma | reverse complement strand
TATTCTATTCTATTCTATTCTATTCTATTCTATTCTATTCTAATATAAGCAATGTGTTATTGTATTAGTTCAGTACTAGTGGAGTTCACTAGTTCACTAGTTCAAATATTTACTTGCTGTAAAGGGCTGAACTTTGCCCTTGAAATTAGGCGCGTTCATGAGCCCCCCCCCCGACCTGAAATCGAATGATATGGGCAACATTTACGACAGCACGCGCTTTTGTTTTTCTTACAAATCACCGCAAGCGTTGAGTGCGCTCCATACTCTCGTTAAACATTTCCCAAATCAGAGCAAGATAGCTGCAATTACAGCCAGTGCGCATGCCCGCCTCCAGTAAACGATCTGCCTCAAGAGTGCACGCGGGAGCGCCCTTGGAAAGAATTTAAAGCCGCGCGCAACACGGCTCTGTCTGTTGTGACTTGTTGTGAACGGGGCACCCGTGGGTTCACCTCCACCAACCTCAATATACCCGAGACACCCAGAGCAACACGTTAAAAACTAAAGCCACTTTGAGGCTACACGTGTATGATAGAAGACATTTAAGGTCAGTCTTTAAGGGAGGTGAGCAGCGTCACTCCATATAAGGTCATATAAAGACATGTCATAGCTGGCTAATGCAAAGAGATTTTTCAAGAAACTTATGTAGCCTAAATCATGTTAACATAGGCTATATTTTTTGTATATCTATTGGCAAACAATTATCCCAAATCCACAATAAAAGGCCGAAATAAACCTTTGAATAAAAAAAAGGCATTAGAAAAAAAATAAAGAACATAACTATCAAAATTACCTATAGTGTTACCATGACATTAGACTATAGGTAAAGCTGAGGAGAAGTGAACCACATTAATTAAACGTCATTTTGTGTAGCTTGTATAGAACAAGCTTTGCTAATGCAAATTGCATTAGCTTAAAGAAAAAGTCATAACAGAAAACATTTTTCAAGTCATAAGTGAAAACAAATCATAAGAGATTTTTATTATTTTTATTTTGCTCTTGCTTATCGTATTTGAACTGCGTTTTCCTTTCTTTCATCCTCAAACAACTTGAATATTTTGCACTAAATTCAATTGCGCGCCGTTGTTAAGAGGCCATGTGACTTTTTAAAACTCCAATAAATGTGTAACATGTACATTGTGAATTTAACTTTTTGTTAACAAAATTATAGTCTAACTGGAACTATTATTTCTGAAATAGTTATATACTAGATTTTCCTTTAAAGTGGCTTTTTCATGAAGTTGCAAAGTTCCCCAACCCTGTGAGTTGATAAAATATAAGATATTGTTGTGAGATTATAGGGGATATGTAGTCTAAAACATAGAAGAGTGAAAACATACACCATACCAACGCGATCACGGAATATAAAGTTGTAAAAGTCCAAATCAACGTCAATATTTTTCATACTTACGGGAATCTACATTAAACAATGACAAGGTTATTATTGACTTGCAGTATAACTTCGCTAGACGGTCTGTAATTCAGAAGAAATTGCAGGTTTTATTGGACAGTGAAGGACTGTTTTACATTGGATGGTTTATTCAAGTGTTTCCTCTAATCCCCACATCCTCCCTGCACAGAGCACTATCAGTTGAGCAACACGGTCCGCGCTAATATCAGCCTAATGGCGAGTAATATAGATATGGAGATTTCTGCAGGTGTGAGAAAACGCGATATGGTAGGCTATTGATTGAATTCTTTTTGTTTGCACGTTGACAGGCACAGGATATCCGCTAAAGACGGTATAACCCTTTATTTCAATAAGTGTTTCGCGGAGCTCAGAGAAGTTTTACTTGCTTCCTGTGTGTCAAAAAAATAGACACACACACACACACACACACACACACACACACACTGTTTAAAGTCTGGAAATTACCATATGCACATAGTGGGCATAATTACTTGATTTTAAACCATAATATTTTCCTTTCGATAGGTCGATATGTGGGCGCAGAGGGTGCGGGATGATGCCAAACCTCAGCCTGAAAAAAATCTACGATTTATTTTGTGTAATCAATAACTAAAGAATAAAATGAGAAATCCTTAAGACACCGTTAGAAAAAATATTGAAGCGGTGTATTAGAAGTACATTTGTCTGCACCGACTGGTGTAATAGGACAATAATACTGTAAAATTAAGTTGGGGTTCAGCCACAGCTCACATTTTAATCCTGAAAAATTGGTCATAAATTTGCAGGCCATACGTTCAAACTCCCTTTGTTTTTATTTATTTATATTTATCTCTGTAAAGACTCTCTCCCCAAATAAAGTGCACTATAATGCGGAAAAACAAAACGCAGAAAAAGAGGGGGAAAAAATCGAAATGTAGTTGAAAAAAACTAGTTAATAAATTCCTCATTTTTTTTAGATAGTCTGGTTTAAACATAGTCTATATACACTGTGGTTATTCAACCGGCTCTTCTTTTAAGACGAAAACGGACCATTGCGACTGGTCTCATTAACTAGACTTTTCTAAAACATATTTGAAATAACCACCTCTTTTTTTAGAGTTTATTCAAACAAACATGTTACCATAAACACATGAGAATCACCTTTTTGTATACAGTTTAAGCTAATGAACTTCGGAAAAATCTTACATTATCGTACAAAACACGTTGCACTCAAGTTAAACATGCGTGTTTTTTTTTCTTTTCTATTTCAGCAAACAAAATGAAAAAACATTGAAAGGAGAAGTCACTGAACGGGAGGCGTCATTTGAAGTGAAACGGGCCGGAGGCACCCTGCATAGACGGTACATAGCACACAAGAGCATTACAAAATATGTACAGTTAGAGGCTAGATTTCTTCTTTATCTCATTGAGTCTGGTTTCGTGATAACATTCGACAGTATTTCTGTTTGTTATTTGCAAGTGTTTTTGTTTTTGGTCAAGCAGTCTTCAAATCAGTGAAGCAGAAAAAAGAGAAAAAAAATCCCATTGTCTGTGTCATATGTTAGGCCTGTATATATTTACATTTCATATGTACAATGCAGCAATGTAACACGTCTTCATCATTTAAAAAATCCAAAAACCTGGACATTTCAATTGCTGTGCAAGTTCATTGGTAAACACATAAAACCCGCATAATCCCTTTTTTTGTAAAAAAAAAAAAAAAATGATTGCAACTAATCCAGTTTAGTTGTCTTTTTCCATCCGCAGGTAGCCTATAAGTTCTTATACCGTGTCCGTTTATCACATATATTTATTACTACTTTTATTTTCGCTCTGGCCCGTCAGCTGTTGTATTGACAGGCATTCAGGCTCGACCCAGGACTCTGCAGGCCGCTGTATCCAAAAGTAGGATGCTGTTTGGATTTGAGTCTGAGGGTGGCCAGGCTGGAGTTGCAAGTGTCCCGGTAAACGCTGTACGGAGAGCCGGGAGGCCCGTATGGGCACGCCGACGAGGACATGGCTGAGTTGATCCCGGACGTACCGATCCCGTTCAGGTTGCTGATGTTGTTCAGGCCGGGGGTGGGCATGCCCGGCACGGCGGAGTGGCCCATCCCGGACGCCATAGTCATGGAGGAGATAGAGTTGGGCGCAGAGAACATGGACTGTGAGGTGAGCGGGCTCATGGAATTGAAGAAGGTGAAGTTTTTGGTGGAGAGTGGCGCTGGAGTCAGGCCTTTGTTGGTCCAGTTGTTGTAGGTGTACGCCGGGTACATGTCATCGTAGGGTTGCATGAGACCGCTGAACTGCGGCAGGTAGCTGTTTTTGCACAGGTCCATCTGCTGGTTCCGCTCCCGCTTCCTCCACTTGGCCCGACGGTTTTTGAACCACACCTGGAGGAGACACACACGGTCAGAACTGTGGGCTTTAACAACAGATGCATGGTGAAGTGGAGGTGCACCCCTGGCATCAGCAAAATATTACATCTAAACTTCAAACAATGCAAAAGGGATTACCGGTATTTTTCTTCCACTAAATAGCGTCACTTTCACAAATTCAGCAAATAGATGCAAAATGAAAATGTGTTCCTCTCAAACATATCTGTATGTAGGTTAATGTCCGATTCCTGATCATAAAATGGCATAAAATGCTGCTGCCTCCGTTGAAGAATAGGCCTAAATGCACAATGTACTGCAGTACAGTAAAAGTCGCTAAAAAACACATTTAAATTTGTCCGTATTTGATGTCACATTTTCTTATGCTGACATTAGCTTTAACGGTGTGTTTTAATTAATGTAAAGAAATTAATTTTATCTCGTTCTGAAGCTGAATATTGTTAATGTGATACCAAATTATTGAATAAACATATTTGCCTACATATTATTCAGAGAAACATAGGGGCCGAGTTGTTCCTTTAGTTAAATCTAGCTCAATAATTATATAGTTATTTATGGTCCATCTGCTGGTCCTTTAAAATTCAGAATAAATGTTTGTCTATGAAATATAATAACCTACGCTTGCTTTTAGAGTCTTCAAGCCCTGAATGTGTGGGCGCTGGTAAAAAATATGCTCTTAATGGATAGTAATTTACTTTAAAACTTCAGTCATTCATTTACATATCAAACATAAGGCATCTTTCTGTGTTAAAAAGAAAGATTGTGCTGCAATTAAATCACTTTTCTGAATACTTTATTAAACTTCCTAACCTTCAGATTGTAGCCTCAGATATGAACAACAGCTGCTGTGTAATCCGTAGTTCAGTTTTAGTTCATCGTCATCAGGAAAATTTTATCTCCATAGTGTGATCGCAAATAAAATCTAAATGAGAATGTAAAAAATAAAAAATAAAAATAAATAAATGAAAAAAGATTTGATGTTGCCTGGGAAGATGTTTTCTTTTTGTATGTGCATATTTTCAATCATGTTTATTTGGAAAATACTTGAGCTTTGCAATCTGATTGGTTACCAGTAAACAATGTGGTATATTTTGATAGACTTCTACAATTTAGAGTGTTGCAAATAAAATTAAATGACAATTTTGCTATTTACTCTCTCCTTAGCTAAAGTACGTGGGGGACCCATTAATTTAATTGTTTCTTATTAATCTAGTTAATGTATGGAACATCACGAAATGAATAAATAATTGTCATAAGTAATTGGATAATTTCTGCTCATATGATCAAATGCAAATTATTTTCATTATCTTAACAATTAAATAACAATAATTAATTATTAATTAAAAAAACATTTTGTGTCGCATACTGGTAATATATCCGTTGACTTGTGTGAACAAGATAGGCGTATGTAGGTCGCGGTGCCCCAAAAATAAAATTGCCCTCTGTAGTTTACTAAATGAATCAAAGCAGGAGCGGAAGATGGCTGTAAATGAATCAGAAAAGCGCCTCTGGAAATCCTCAAGCCTTATCGAAAGCTAAAAAAATACCGGTTTGTCGGCACTCTGTGAGTCATTTTTAATTCACAGTAGTAACAATTTACAAGTGGTATCATCAACCCGGCCCCTTAGAGGCTATTTATAGCGCTACACACAACAGGGCGCTGCGGAAAAATTGTACACAGTCATGAGCGATGTGACAGAGCTGCAGAGGAAACATCGAGGCTGTGTTTCGTAGCAGTAGCACGGCTTTACTGAGACTGCAAAATATATACGTCAGCTTTAAAGTCATGTTAACAAGGAAAACTTGAATTACGCATAATTAAAGGAATAATACCATCCCACGAGCTAGACGGTGCATCATCCTTTCGGTAAATGTTATCTCCGTCAACCTTGACTTAACACTCGTGCCATTAAAAGGTCAAGTCCAAACACTTTAAAGTGTCAGATGTGTTGGTGAAAATCTAATCTGAAATCTTCACGCTCACTCACTCTACGTCCATCATGGTATTTTCTTTTTATTCCAGCAAAAATAAAAGGCAACACCGTTTTAGTTGTAATGCTCCGCTTGGCTCAAGAAAATAAAAGAAAACCATGCTCTGAACTTGTGCTAAGGCCTTTTTGCCCATTCTCCGCACTTTAAATAGCTGTATGGATTTTTTATGCAACGTGAGACGGTGGATTTAGCAAGGACGGACCGCCAGGCGCCAGCTGCTGTAAATTAAAACCAACTGCAGGGTTTTGAGGTTAACGCACTTTTCATCCGCATTCAACAATAGGGGAGGCTGCACAATACCTGATAACTTTTCATTTCAAGTAGGTAAATATAAATTAATACATCTCAGAAGTTTTCTACTTTTAATGATTCCAATGGTTGGACTGATATTTTACCGCCCTCATTGTTCCTTTGCGCCGTTCTATTCCAGGTGGTTTTGGCAGCAATAACAGTCTCGACGGCGAGAAATAAGGGTTCCGAATTGAGTGATGTCATCCAAATACAAATCCTTCATTGACTACATTTGCAGCATCCATACATCCTTAAAGGGGATGTGTCATTTCTAACAGACACCCACCCACGTGACAGAGTACATGGCTGCTCATTTTTTAGAATGGCATTCTCTATGTGCACACAAACATATTTTAAGTTAGACCGTTAGGGCCGGAGAATTGCATTTAAGAGTCTTTTTTTAATTATTATTTTTTAAATCATACTTGGGATGCTTTATTGCTGGCAGTCAGGGATGACTGCACGTTAATATCTGTTAACGCTACAGTTTTGAAAATGCCCCAGTATTTTGTCAACGCATTATTTTACAGCCTGACTGAATTTATATCAGAGATTTGGTTTCTTGCAGTTTATAGTCGCCGCGGTAATTTACATCGAACTGTTAAAAGGTTGGATTTCCACTCTCTGTTTCAGTAAGAACACGGGACGAGACTTAAACAGCTTTGCATATTAGAAAAAAACTCCAATGCCACATCATAATATGCTGTCTTTACAGGCTTCCTTACATGAAGTATGTTCTTTATCCCGAGAGGAAACCTCAAAGCGGGGAGTGCGTCTATATCCTTGGTGAAAGTGATTTTAAGAAATGTAAGCCGTAGTATTCTTCAGAAACTGTCAACAATCCCCTTTTTAGTTTGTTTAGTAAGCTTATTTTAAAAATAAAGAGAACACATTTTTCATTTTTCAATCCTTCTTCTCGTTTTGTTCTGAAATATTTAACAGGCATTCGGCTTAGAGTGTGTATTTGTCTTTTGCAGTAGCCTAACTCAAAAAGACAAAGGAACACAACGCAACACTTTACTTGATTAATCGACGTCACGCACGCATTACGCACAATTTACGCATTGCCTTTTGGGCCTCTTACCCGGACCCTCGCTTCAGTCAAGTTGGTCCACACGGCGATCTCCTCTCTAGTGCTCATATCCGGGTACCGGTTCCTTTGGAAAGTGGCTTCCAGCTCCTGTAGCTGCTGGCTGGTAAAGTGAGTCCGCTGCCGTCGCTGCTTCTTCTTTTTCGGATCGTCCGCGTTCCCGTCATCGCTCCTGTGTTCAGCACTCCTTTCCTTTTCTGTCAGTAACAAAACCAAGACGAATTAATATTCGGCTTAAGGATATTTTGGATAGCATACAAATGGATAACAGTCTGAATATAAGAAGTTTTGCTTGCTTCTAATGGACAAAAAGTATCACATTGGAATTACAAGCGACACGAAAAAGCAGAAAAACTACCGTTTTCGTTGGTGTTTAATGAGCAAAGATTTGCATAAAAAGTCTAATTCTTCAGTCCTTCATAAAAATAATTCTCAGAGGAAATGTGACAGATGAAGCAAAACAATTTACAAATATACAATAAAGATCAACGTAATTCTGTTTAAACACACTCTAAGGTCAGCTCCAGTTTACGTTTACAGATGCTTTTTTTACAAGTTACTGCCCACTCTTATCTCCCCACATCTAACTTGTATTCGTGTCCTACAAGATTGCCTCATTAAACTGAAGGGTCAACACGTGCAAAGGTTAATCCTCCAAGAGAATTCTCCCTTGAATGTTTGCCAAAAATAAAAAACAACTTAAAAATTAGAGCCACAACATAATTTTTAATTTAAGCCCCTTAAATAATATCGACTTTGTCATAACAAGAAGTGTCATGATTGCTATTCACACACACACTTTCTTCCTCATATTCAGTTTGACAACTGAAGCCGAAGAAAGAACCATTGTTGTATTTTTTATTTTAATTTTTTTATAAAAAAAAATGTGGCAAACTTGAACAAAAAGCTTTTCCAAGATTTTTTAATACAGATCTTCTGGCTTTTAGTTTGGATTGGTAGATGGCCCTTAATATTTATGGCTTGTTTTAATGCATTTACTGACAGCAGGCCAGGCCGCTCTGCACATTTCTCCCTGTCAGACCTTGGGATCCTGCCAAGTGTTTGGCTCAGCCAGGGTAATAAACATAAAAATTGGGTGTAACTGTACCAAAACTGGACTGTTCTCCAGTTTAATTAAGCTGGTAGTAGAAGAGTAATAGATCTGTAGTAAAACGAATGTTTTTTTTATAGATGTGTTTTAATTTAACTTTTTGTATGATACACGGAAATAAATTGACGTTGTGAGAGTAAGGAAAAATTCGTGTGCATATAAGTTGAATTTTTTTTTATCCTCTGACTTATCTGCATGAGATGTCTCTGCGCCACATTGTCGTTGACATGCTTGTGGGGTTGTCAAGTAAACTCTTATTCAGAGGAAAGAATCGAGTTGCTAAAAAGCATTCTGGACTGTGTACCTGCCAACTCTGTGTCTGAAGACTCGCTGCTTGAGTTCTCTAACGTTTCTCGACTGTTGTTCGAAGTTCTCGGTAAATGAAACGCGGGGGCCACGTCGCGGGGCGGCGGCGCTCTCACTGCCTCTGCGATTCTGTCCAAATTCATCCCACCTTGAAGAGAAGGATGCGTACAGAGAGGAAACGGGGGTGAATCCTGGGGTGCACAAAGCTTAATAGAACAGCTAGACTATGGAAGATCCACCCGCTTCCAGAAGACACACACCACGACATGAGAGGACGAACCATGCAGGGAGAATTTCCACGACACGTAACTTCTTCCGAAAAAAAAGAATCGTAAAGTAAAAACGTATATGTTTCACGTGTCTCTTTTCCTTTCTCTGCAGCCGTGACAACCGAGTACGCTCTCCTTCTATCCGCTGTGGGGAAACGCTTCTGCTGCTCGCTGTGACCGAGAGGACGCTCCGGTTCTCCATGAGACCCACCCATCTGCTGTGTTTAACCTCCCCAAAATGAGAACAAGTCCCACCCACTCAGCCTGCCCGCTGGAAAAAAAATCCACCCAAAAGAAGACGTTAGATTGACGTCAAAGCAAAAAAAGGCAATTTTATTAGACATTTGCTTTGAATTGCGCACAGATCCGCAAATGTCTTAAAAGGGAAACTCACCAGGCAAAACGGACAGCTTCTAAGAAATGAATGTCTATCCGCAGCTTTTCTCAGCGAGCACCGTAAAAGATCTGAATCGATAGGAAAGGTGGGCATTTTTTGCTGTGTTGTTTTAGTTTTCTTTTTATGTTGAGCGCACTGCGCATTGCTTTGGGCGTTGGGAGTAAAATGGTCCTTTTATTCATTCAGGCATGTTTGAAATGTGTCCAGTGCAATGCAGCTGGGTGCGCTAATATACACACGCACTCCCACACAATGTATATCTCGGATATGTACTGAGCTGAATAAACATTTGCCATTCAACACGGGCCTGCCTGATTTCCCCACCAGTATGTGATATTAAGATTATTGCGAGAGTGAACTGAGTGTTGTTTTTGTTTCTGTAAACATTTTATATTTTTGTATTTACTCTGGCAAATAAATAATCGGTGCTAATGAAAGCCTTGCAGATAAAGAGCTTTAATTAGCTAATACATGCTGCGTTTTGTACCTGGATTGTTTTTTTCTGTAGCAGGTCCAACGCTTAGCTGTTTTCAACCAAAATAAGTCAGTGAATAATCTGTTGACAGCAGGAGGGTTGTCTGCCTTGCACTCTCCCTGAAAAGCCTCCTCTTTGTAATCAAACATTTATTTTTAAAAAAAGTTCTAAACTCAAACAACACGAACATGCCATTCCGTTTGCACAGCTGGATCTCAGCCTCAAAGGTTTGATTCCAGATAATTTGAACATGCAGCCCCCCACCACCAAAGTGACACTTTCAAATACTGACTTTCTGACGATGACGCATTGAGTGGTGACTTTTAGACCAAATTGATATATATATATATATATATATATATATATAATTTTTAACCACTTTGGAGGATAAACATATAATACTTGGAATTTAAATCAAATGTAGAAAAAAAACAGACACCGGTCTAAACCTTAAAAATCAAAAACCTGTTTTAATTTCGCGGTGTTTGGTTGGGATTGTAATGTGTCATCTCTGACGAGCACTCACGTTGCTCGCATTTCACCACCGCGTAGTTAAAGTGAACTGTAGTGAACCTCTAAACACAAGAGACGCTCTGTGCACAAGAACTACAGAGGAACGTCCAGATGTTGACTGGCAGATCCCAGTCTCCGCTGAATTCCTGCAGTTAATACTTGCAGCAGACTATAACACTTCGAAATTTTAGAAATATTTTAGACTTAAGTGCTTGTTTTGATCGGAACCAAAGAGCAGTAATAAGAGCCTATATGTTTTGTGTTCCGCTTATAGCCTGTATGACGACGCCTTCGCGCACAGAGCATCACAGATGGAAAAATTGAACTTTCTGTCAAGTGTAATTGGCCTTTGTAAAAGAACCTGAATATGCGCAATGCAGGACCACATAGTTTAAACATCCTCAAAAAGAAAAGCAACAAGTTGTGCCAGAAAGCTGGATATTTGCTGTTGTTTCCTAAGTAAAATGTGCAGTTTTTTTTATTAAAACAAGGTCGTCCAGTAAAAAATAAACTGAGAATCCGCACATGAACCCAAAATGAATATATTACACGTTTGCAAGTCATATTTTAGTCTGTGTTGTACTCAAGAGTAATGACGCGTATACTGCCGAAGAACATTGCGGCCTGATGAGTAAATCGCCAACATGCAAATTACTATTTCTAGATTAATTTCAGGTTGGCGTCCTTTTGTTCTGCATTTTAACACCAGCCAAACTAATGTGTTGATATGTTGTGGCTAGGCCTGTGTCACAGGTTGAGGCCTCATTGTCAGATTTAGTTAGACTGTCCACGGCGCCAATCTCGAACATTTTTGTGACCATTGTAATGACGACGACTTTTGACACGAGATCCCCGTCCGACCGGAAAACTCCCCCGAAGGCCCCTTTAAAACACAATTGTGTAAGCTCTCAGCAATCACTTGTCTTCTTTTTTCCACTTAATATTTGTCCAGCCTCTCTCTCTGCATAGTCAATACATGTAGGAGAGAGAGAGAGAGAGAGAGAGAGAAAGAGAGAGAGGTTGTAAAGGCCCGGGATTATATTTCTACACGTTGAGGTCTGACATTAATTATTTACACAGGTTCAGAGTACTTGTAGATTACATTTTGGTTATTTTTGAAAGCAAAATGACATTCTTACTAAGATTATCCAGCTACAGCGGCCTACTGAGGACAATGGGAGTACTGTAATAATCTCTAAAAGTAGCCTTGGGCAGGAAACCATAAGCCGTATTTAGTCATTCCCTTTCAGAGGTGCAGATTTAAGTGCGTTGGGGGGGGGGGGGTACTTTTAAGGAGATACTGAGGACAGAATGGCTCATTTTTGCAGATGACCTAAACATCAGGAAGCAGACCTGATGCATGTTGTAAACAAAGTGACCTGTATGAACTGGTCAGCAGGTGGTATTTACTATGTAGATTATATGGATATTAGTCTATATGGATATTCCAAATGACGACAAAAGGGCCCGCGTTTGTCATATTTAAGAATATTACAGCAACACCAGTATTAAAAAAACTAAACTAAATAAATAAATAATAACATAAAAAAACATTACAATAAACCATTTGAACTTGTGTATCCTTGAAGGAATATTACAGGATTTACAGTCCACATTTAAAACGCAGGCGTACTTCCGGTGACTCTACCGTTCCCTGCCCTTTGGTTAGATATTACAATCTGATAAATGGGGCTAATCTAAATATCCAGCCTTCTCTGCACGTATCCCTGCCTGCACCCCGCTCCTCCTCAGCTCCGGAGGGCACTTGCGTGTGATGGATGAGTTAAAAAGCCTTTCTATCCGGCAGGACAGGTTAAAGGCCAGTGCTAGTGCAAATACTCATATTTTTCCTCCAAGAAGTGAAAATAAACTCTACGAACGCTGTTAATCATGCACCAAGCGTATACACTCATATAATCCTACCTAGTGTAGTTTTCCCCTATGACAAGAAGAACAAAGATAACCACGTGGCCAAAACATACACACAAGACATATAGAAAATTAAAGGTGGCAAGGAAATTCACAGGCAGGACAGCAGAGTAGGGCTGTAACTGGACACTGTGGGTAACTGGAGAAGGACAGAGCTGATGACATTATTGCCTTGGTGATAGTTTCCCCACTCTGGTCCAAGGCCGGTTTGACCTGGAGCCTGACAACCAACAAACAAGCTGACAGAGGGGATGCATGTGTAAATAAAACAAGCTTAATTACTATTACAAAGCGGATAAAAACAACAAAAATAAGAGTCATCACTTTGTATTCCGCCCAGTAAATTAACTTCCTCGTTTGCATTTAAGCATTTCGGCTCAACGAACATAAAACATGCTGAGTTTACACAAACCAGCAGCAATTAAATAAAGAATAAATAAATAAAAATTAATAGATTGATAGGTTAATTTTGAGTTAAGGTCGGGTTCGTTTTCATGGTGACAAAATGTGTTCTTCTTAGCGATTTGTGTGGAAAACCATGAATTATATACTCTTAAGAGTAATAAAGCATAATTAGCGTATAGATTCCACAGAAACTCTAATGTGGGTCCATTTTGCTACAAAATCCTGAACCAGGATAAAAAGCCGCTCAGGGAGTAAATATGTTTATTATTTCGATTTTATGTCTTGAATTTTATGAGTTTTGAAGTATTGTTTTTTAAATCTTAATCAGATGAGTTTAATAAAAGAAATAAAAAAAACTACAGTTTCTGCCTCATTTACTTTTTTTATTCTAAGTTTTACGCATGGCTCGATTTTTTGTGTGTGATCAGACTCAGGCAACAGAGGTAGAATTATTTACGGCTAAATATTTCAATTCTAGCCATAAGTTATTATTGTGAATAAATCCTCTGTTTTTTAATGAAACAATTAATACAAACAAAAGTAGTATTAAAAATCAAACTCCTGCCTGTGAGTACAGTTAGTAGTTTAATAGCTATATGACATATCGTTGAATATATTCTGTCTGGTTAAGTCTTTTAGTACATTTGAATTAATTTGCATCTGAATGGCATTTTCACTACTTAAAATGTTCTACATCGTCCATTAATGTAACACATATCTAATTTTAAGCAGATGAGTCACTACAAAAACACTCCGATTGTGAGCTCTGGCAGCGATAAGTCCTGACCATGTGTCCGACCGAGCGGCATCAGTGAAGTCTTTCCTTTGGAGTGAAGTGTCCGTTTGCTTTACATTAGCCTTTCTTGTTTTGTAAATGAATGCCAGACTGTTACAAACTCTTGAATGCATTTGGTAGTTTTACTTGAGGGGAGATATCGTACCTGGGTCCCCGCAAGAAATCACATTCTTCGACAGATTCAGTTCCATTCCAGTTCTCTGAAAATCACAAGAAAATTTGTGTCATGGTTATATTTTAAAAGAAAAAAACTGCATGAATTTCCTCCTCGGTAGCTAAATAAACCCAAAGGTCAGAGATGTGAGTAAAGTTAAGATGCAGTTAAAATCTATCATGTAGTATCATTTTGTGTAGTTAGTATTTCTATTCAAGACTCCATGCATGTGAGTTGCTATAAAGGGGCTACTGGACTTCTGACGCAAGGTATCATGAAAATGTTGTAACGTAATGAAACTATTGAACAAATTGTGTCATAGCACAATTGATGAAGACATATTTTTGGCCAAATACAAGATATCTAGCCTGTATAAAATGAATCAAAAGTGTCAGGAAAGTAAAGTTCCGCAGATATCACAATTCGACCCAAAATATGACTTGGGCAATTATACTATGAGGCTAACGATACGAGAAATAGCATCTTAAAAAGTTGTCGAACTCTATTGTCATGTATAAAACACACACACGCACGCACGC
>JAPTYQ010000007.1:2518756-2531712 GCA_029814465.1 Ostorhinchus cyanosoma | reverse complement strand
AAGTGAGAAATGACTCCAAATTTCTACGGTAGGTGTCAAATTTTTTACCAGTATGGCCATGAAACAGACTGTGAAATGGACATTAAATTCTGTTCAAAGTAGTCTTAAAAAGGTCTTAAAAAGTCTTCAATTTAACTTGTAGAAACCTGTAGGAACACTGTAATAAAGAAGCAGGAAAGAAATTATCAATACAACACCAAAAGATATGGAAAAATCTATAAATGTTTAAAGCTCTTAACGTACAAACACATGTATAACTCTGAATATCAGTTATTTTTGCTGCAGTGTATCTCTTTTCCTGAGTTCCAGCTGGGTCTGGGTCAGTTTTTTTTCTAATATTAACTTTATCCTTTGAATATCAGTGACTTCAGATTTCAGGAATGAAAGCGTGTAGTTTTTAATTTTAGTGCCGGTAAGTTAATAAGATGATTTCCCACAATGTAATGTTCACTGCTACATCTTACATCTTGTATACCTCAACCTTAAGCTGAAATAAAATGTTATTTACTTAAGTGATAAATAGTAATAAATAAATCAGACTTTCTTTTTCCAGATGTAGTTGTTTTGTGAAAACTTTCTTCCCGTGCCTCTAATTCATATTTACGGTATTAATAAATTCATGAATGTTGTGACCGAATGATTGTAGGGTAAATTCATACGAGGTTACAGATGTGACAGTGATATTGTTGTTTTGGCAGCATTTTAGGATACAGTCCCACCTGAATTATTCAGATGTAGACAGTGAAGTCATTGTAGGAAGCCCCCGTATGAGCCTTTGTAAGACAAGACTGGAGAGGAAAGAAAGAGACAAAGTGTAAAGACTATATAAAAAATGACAATGAAAGAGATAGATGTTGAAGGGCAAAAAAAACAAACAAGTAAACGCAAACAAGTAAGCGATATAGAGTAAGAGACAGTGAGACAACAAGGATTTACCATGGGCTTATTCGAAGTCCTGACCCTGTCACTCTGCCATCTAAACGTAATGCTGGCACCTAAGTGGCCCTCATTTAGTTCGTTAGGAGCCATCCTGGTCAGCACGTGTGAGTTACATGGAAGCAGATACAGCAGAGCAGGAGATGGACTGGGGGTTAAAGTGGGGATTGGGCTGGATTTGGTGCAGCACACACATAATCCTGTCTCCTCGCTGCTTGCAATTCGATATCTGTTTGTAAATGGAGGCTGAGATTCTTTGCTCCGTTCTGAACACGGGGACTCTATGCATCTTTGAATTTCTATGAAACACTCCTGCCGCCAATTTACAATGGGGACGGTAACCTGGTGTGCAGAAGAGAGAGTTTTACAACTGTGTCCTTGTCCAATCCCTCTAACCCCCTCTGGGCCCATAACTGGTCATTTTGGTTTCTGCCCTGCACACGTTGAGTCCCTGGATGTGTGTTTTAAAAGTCACAACAGCAACAGCAGTGGTTAAAAAAACCCACAGCTCCACTGTCTTAGCAGCCTTCACACAAAAGCCTGATCTTACACCTGTAAATGTGCTTCACTGAGAAGTGCCTGCTGTAATCCTGTGAGCCAGCGCAATCCACCAGTACAAAGGGAATTGATAATAGGGTGTTATGGCAGTATAGTAAATATGGCCCACCCTTAGAAGTGCTTGAGATGATATATTAAGTGTTTCCCCAAATGCAACTGAACCAACACAGAGTTGCTTCTTAGTTTGTAATTAGATGATAGATATTTAGATCAGTTTCTCAGTGAAGCCAGGCTATGATTACAGCTCTTAGTATGGATTTAAATATTTTGAGGAGTAATTAGTGTTTGGCAAAATCATACTGATAAATTTCTATCATGCTATGTCTTTAAGATAATGTTCAATGTAGCAATTAGTATGATTAAAGTAATAATACTAAAATTACACAAATACACACAAAGACAGCCTGCAGTATTTCAAATCTCTAGATTTCTTCACATATGTTCTATTTTGTTTATTTTATTAGAACATGCACAATTATCTCATCCTATCCATTTTTCCCTATCATCATTTTGTTTTTTAATGTTGAATGCACTTACATAATTTTACAATTTTTCATATTAAAGTAAATGAGCAATGACAAAACACTACAGCATATAATTTTTTGATTTGTCAAAAATATTTAAGGTAAAATAGAATGCAAATGCAGGTCATATTCTATGATGTAAATGTTTAATTGAATTGAATTGACACCAGCAGAAAACAAAAACAATGAGCAGCTATAGCAATTATAGCTTACAGAAAAGTACAAGGCAAGGGGTATTGTTTTTGGCTTGTTTTTTTTTTGTCTGTCTGTCCGTCCGTTTTTTTGTCCGTCTGGACTTCTGGACCAATTTTGGTGCAAGGTGGTCCAGAATTGATCCCATTAAATTTTGGTGAATGTAGGTCAAAGGTCAATGTCAAGGTCACCAAAAATTTGTTTTCGCAATGATAGGAGATAGGGCAAATCAAAAATTTCCTTTTCATTCCTGTATACTCAATCTTGCATACAACTTCTTTTTGCTGTCACTGTTGATGTGCCTCAACATCAGAACTTTGAAGGCCAAATTTGAAGACTCTAGGTCAAAGTCACAATATAGGTCAAAATCGATTTTTGGATATAACTTTTGAACTATTCATTTTAGAGATTTCCACTGAGCATCAAAATGCTCATCTTTTAATTCTGTATCTTGTGTGTATAGATTTTGACCTATTGTTGACCGAAGAGGTCAGGGGTCACTCAGTCAACACCTAAACTATAATGGAAAAAGTGGAGATAGATACTTAGTTACTATTATTGACAGATAGAAAATCTGGCATGGGCTTCAAAATGGTGTCATGACTGAGTGACCTTGAAAGGTCAGAATCACATCACAGTCACATGATTTTAAATGGTCATTACTCCAAAAAGGAGTGGCGATAAGTACTCAGTCATGATTGTTGACAGATAGGAAACTACAAGTAGGCTCCCAAAATGGCATCCTGACCTTTGACCTTGAAAGGTCAAACCCATAGTCTCGCAGTTTGAGAGGAAGATGTCCATTAAGACTGACTAGAACCAGGAAGTATGACCATATTAGTCCTGTGCTCAGGTCTCTGCACTGGCTTCCTGTCGCTCAGAGATAGACAGCTCTGCTTGTGTGTATGGTCTAGCATCAAAGTACATGCCTGACATGTTGGTCCCATATGAGCCATCTCAGACCCTGAGAACCTCAGGGATAGGTCTTTTGCTGGCATCCAGAGTCAGGACTAAATACAGTGAATTTGCATTTTAGTTCCATGCATCTAAACTCTGGAATAGACATCCTGATGTCGTGGGACAGGCCTCTAATCCGACAATGTTTAAGTCCAGGCTGGAAATAGCTCTGTTCAACTGTGCTAAAAATGTTGTATCTGCACTCTTCTCTTCTCTTGTCTTTTACGTTATTTTAATTATCATTTACGTTTTATTGATTATGTTTTAAATGTGCTTTTAACTTGCCTCTTTTCTATTTTTTTTAAAGCACTGTGAATTGCCCTGTGTATGAATTGTGCTATACAAGTAAATTTGCCTTGCCTTCTCTACACCCCAGAATAAAAGGTGTGGCTATCCACTCGAGACCTCTCTCAACAGGTAACCTCGTAGAAGTTGGCCCCTTCCTATATTGGCCTTTATGAGATAGAATCTATCATAAATCTGCTGTTAATAAGGTTAAAGCCACCTGATTCACTCAAGATCCACCCAACTTTTCATTTGTCCCTCCTGAAGCTTGTGGCCTCCAACCCCTTTCCCCATCATCAGTTCTCTCTCTCTCTCTCTCTCTCTCTCTCTCTATCCCTCTCTCTCTCTCTTTCTCCCCCGAGGTATGCATGGTACCTTGGCTGGCACACCTGTTCTCTATCTCAGTCATTCACGGTATAAAAACCATGCCATGCCATGTGTTCCATGTCTTCCTTGCCAGAAAGTTGTCTATATTTTCCATGATCGTCCTGTGTCACTGCTCCTCCTGGATTCCTGCATCTGGCCTCATCTATCCAAGTCAGTTCTCAGCTAAGCTGCTCTATACTGGTCTCCACCTGGTTCCCTGACTCCACTGCCTCCAGCCTTTACTAACTCCAACCTCCATTATTTCCAGTTGTTAATAAACTCTGTAAAATCCAAACTCACTATATCTCACTCTGCAGACCCTTGCAGAGAAGACTTCAGGCTGGTTAATGCATCTTTAGGTTAGGGAAATTTTGAGAATGTATAAGAAAGAACATGCAAATAAATTCTCTGTTTAAATGTCGCTGTTGAACTCTGATTCTCAAGTGTTATGCAGCAGCAGCTCTATTTGCACTCTAGATGCGAACAGTCAAGCTAATGCAGTCTAACTTGCTGTCTACGTTATCCCCTCTGATACATGCATCCTGACGACATCAAATTCTGCACATTATGCCCATGTGTTTTGCACTTGTTCGTATACTACACAGAGGATAAAGTCTCCTGATATTCCGTCATCTGCCCAGCAAGAACATGATTTACTCTAATTTCAGCGTTGGTTTTTTGTCCATTTGTAAGGCAGTTTTTGTGACCTACAGTGAGTATTAGAGTCCTTATTAGGTCTCACAGCTTGGTTACATAATTACTAAGAAAAAAGTCAACTCAAGATTGATTTTAAAGATCTCAATTCAGCATGAGCAGTGGTTGTAGTGTTACTAATTTCCCACCTGGACTGTTTGACTTGTTTTGTTCTTTTAACACTGAGACTCATGCAAAATAAGCAGAAGTTTGTAAAAACAACAGGGACATCAAAGGAATCCTGTTGACTCTTGGTTGTGTCAGCTAAGCTCATGTGGAATCCAACTACAACTCAGGGCAAATAATAACTTTACAAACTCTAGTGCTTTCAAACAGCAGATAAAAGCTGACACACACAAAACAATGTGACATCACAGCCTCCAGTCAAATATTTTACTTGTTTGTCACAAAGTCACTCTGATGAAGATAGTTTTCATGACACACCACACATGCAAACAGACGTGTGCACACAAAGACATGCAGCAGTATACACATTTAGCACAACAGCACATACATATACACTCTGTCTCTCTCTGTCTCTCTCTTGTCTCAACACAATTGGAGTGTCAAAGTGACAGAAGGGTATTTGAAAAGCTGTAGTAATAACAGTTAAGGCAGGGCATCAGCGAGACGCAAGACTGACACTCTTAACCTTCCTCCATCAACACACATGAACTGCCTCACTGGCAGAGCAACAATTCTCTCACGGCGCTAGTCAAAACAAAGTGTGCAGTTCACACACTCTGCTTTGGCAAAAAGCTCCCCTTCTGCACACACAATACTTATTTGTTGTATCCACACAGATCGTAGAAACAACATACTGTTCTCATGAAATCAAAAGACCTCCTGAATCCAGGTGAAAGCCCCTATTTCCTATTGATTCCACCGGCTAAATCCACTTCCAGCGAGAAGGAAAAGAGATAGAAAATAAAGTTGAGAGAGGGGTTTCAAAAGCTCTAAAGAAGATTTGGATGTGGACTATGAGGAGGCTGCCACTCAGTATTGGAAATATTGGTCTTAATAGTTTGTAAATTTGCACTCAAGTCTTGTAACATTTTTCAGGATTTGGGCTGAGGCCCAGAGGTGAGTCAGGGAGGGATTAAAATAAGATTTCTCAGTCAAAGGAAATTGATAATTGATTGATATTGGCCCTCTTCTCACTGTACTGAACAGTAGATGAAGTATCAAGAAGTAACATCAGAGTAAATTATTTTCAATTAACTGCCACAATTTTTTTGTTAGTCCAATGAAAACATGACATTTAGTGTGTAATGTTAATGTGAAAGTTGTCATTTAGTCAGTTCTCTTTTAATCTACAGGCACCCTTCATTGCCCTTTCTAAACAGTAGAGATTTATGACCTGTAATCACTAAAGTGACTCTTGCTTGTGGTTTGCCTCAATCACACACCATCTTGTTTCTTGCCAATGACAAGTCAAAACAAAAACTAGCTCCACCTCATCTCCAAAATTCTTTTCAAAGAAATTTGCCTCACAGGCAGCTGGCATAATTTCCACTCTAAAACATTCATAGGGACATTTTACACCCTCATTGTGTTTACATTAGGAAAGTGGGTGTAAATGTTGCATACCGGTGAATGTTTTATGAATCTATATCCTCTTTGGTGAGCTTCATGTGGTAACGTACACGTTGGAGGGATGTAATAAGGAGATGGTGATAGCCTGGACAAGTCAAAAAATGGTAATGAGGATTGGTTGTGTCAGGAAATGTTTGTACAAAAATCTGGCACAATCTGGCAGCCTAAAGACATAATTACTGCATGTATGTAATTTCAGTCCTTTGGTCAACTCTGGCTCAAAGAGGCTACTGCCTAATTTGACCGAGGAATGCCTGTTACCCACAATAAACATAAATAGAGAAGCACAAACATATCATTCTATTGACCTACAGCAGCTGCAATGGTTAAATGAACTGACAGTGAGCCATGTTGTGTCCTAAAGTCTTTGCATCTCTGATTATTGTGGACACAAAACCATTAATTTTGGTATGCTAGCTGTTATTGTGCTAGCTGATAAAATAGCAATCAGCCAAACTATTATTTTAATTCTCAGCATTGGCACCAGCCCAGGAATTTCAGTGTGACTTGCCCTACTGTTTAATCCTACATGCATATTGCCTGGATTATGTTTTGAGCCAACATTTTATAGTTTTGTAGGGGCTTCCATCTGTTTTAAGTGATATATTTATAGTTTTGCCATTTATATGGCATTCAGACACCAAAGATATATTAAGGATAAAGCAAAGTTTGGTGTGTATATATGCTCATTCACAACAGTGAAGTGAGGTCTCACTCTCACTTCACTCTCCACTCACTTTTTGTGGTAAGTACTGTAATTTTCAATGTGAAGGGTACCAGATATACGTCAATATAAGTCATAGGCGGTCCTGGCTACATTTACACCCTGAGCGAGCAATCCTTTGCCCACATTTGTTAACATCTTATTAACTAAGCATAATACACTACAAATTATTTATAAAGCTATATCACATGTAGCTTACAAAATGCCGTTCATGATTCTCATTCATCGTTCTTGTTCTATGATTTATTCACAGCTCAGGCTGTGTGGTGATCAGTACGTTCGTTTTGTTGGAAGTTATTTAACTTAGCATATAGCGTATAGGAATAAAAAAAGTCCAAAGTCAGGACGTCTGTGTGAATTTGCACTTGTGCTGCAAACACAAACTAGACTAGGTTGCCTATGGATGAAATTAGTTGCATGACGTGATGCCTCAATTCTAATAGTTGCCAGTTCAGCAAAATTAAATACCAAATACAGTCATCTTCTGTACCTTAGCAACAAGAGGCTAATAAATAGCCTATAGCCTACTGTCACTTACATCACTCATAGATCTGCATACCTTTTTCTTTTGCCCATTTCTCCTCTTCTTCTTTTCTTCTTTTTCTGAACTAGGCACCTGATGGCCTCTTTGGTCTTTTACTTTGATTCATGATCTTCATTTAAGACTTTAAGACATCATAACATGATACATTAGCTTTTGCTAACACCATACATTCACTCGTCAATCAACTGGAGTCAGGAGTCACACTACGTAAACAAATTTCCGTAGATGATTTGTGTGTGTGTGTGTGTGTGTGTGTGTGTGTGTATGTGTGTGTGTGTGTGTGTCACGTAACCCTATCAATTACGTGTAGGCATATGGGTCTATGTTAATTATGAAATAGAATTTATTTGGAGGCAGTTTGTGTTATGTGGCTTGGCATCAGTCTATCCCTCGCCCCCCTCCGCCTTGCCAACCTCTGCAGCCACAAATTTATACCCCGCTCCCCTCCCCCTTGCCTCTTCGGACAGTGTCTGAACAGACTAGCGGTGGGAAGTTCGAATCTTTTTACTGACTTGGATCTTTTACTCTCGAACAGTAAATTGAACGAATCAATAAACAAACCATTTCATTCAATTTACAGCAGGCGGTGCTATAGCCCTCTTGTGGGCAAATGAACGAGAGACTGAGCCGAGAACGAATGTACTGATCGCCACACAGCCTGAGCTGTGAACAAATCATAGAACGAGAACGATGAGCGAGAATCATGAATGATGAACGAGAATCACGGACGAGAACGATGAATGAGAATCATGAATGAGAACGATGAAGGAGAATCATGATCAAGAACAAAACCGTTCAACCTGAGCTGCCTGTCACATGACGAACAATTAACAGAATGAAAATGAACTGCGTCTTCTATTATTATTATTGTTATATTTTATTATTTTTGACAGAGTATAACACAATCAATATGTTGATATAATTTTCAAGTTTGATTTATAAACACACTTTACATTAATACACAGTGACACCACACACATCTACAAGAACCGAAGACCACTAACTAATTATGATTTCATGAATAAATAATGTATGTCGGGTGAAAATTGGATATCAGACATCATTCATTTACTTGTTCGTTTCTCAGTCCACTCACCCCGTAGCTGAGCTACTGCTGTAACGTGACAGATGAATGAAAGAACGATCTGTATGAATGATCTGTGAATGGTCTGTGAACGAATTACAGTGTTTGCTGCTCTTCACACAGCCGGAGCCGCCTTGGCTGTCATGTGACAAAAGAACGAGGATCTGAGGACAGACGCACTGTTGAATGAGTAGTGAATGAATCATTTCTGTTAACGGTCCTGCTGACTGAGCTTATGCAGCTGCCTGCCATATGGCCAGGGGAGGTACTGCAAAAAAATGAAAAATTGTTCACTGATAGGATTCGTTACTCCCGAGTCATTGAAAAGATTAGTTCATATTGAGTGAATCATTCATGAACGACACATCACTAGAACAGACACACACAACCTGTATGACTCTCAGCACCAAGTTGACGTGACAATGAGTGGTAGTCTAGAAAACTGGCAAGTTTTTTTTTTTTTTAGGGTGCTTGTGTGCCCTCACATAATTGCACCCTGGAGGGTTGCCCACATTGCCCATAGCAAAAACCAGCCCTGATGTAAGTCATCATCATCTGACATGGCCCAGATGGGTGTAAATTAGGGATGCAACAATACAGGGTATCCACAGTTTATGAGTCACGATCCACGGTTCAGATGCAGAGCCCGGCTGTGCACCATAACATAACTGGGAGCTGATGGAGAGCCTTCAGTAAATACGTTTGTCCATTTATAAGTCATGTGTCACATTGTTGTGTGTCTCTGTCTTCATACTTCCATGCGTCCTATACGTGGGAATGTGCATTTCTCAATTAATCCACCCGAGGGTGCCATGCTTAATTACCTTACTGGCCAAATACCATAAAGTATTTTTCGAGAAGAAGAAGAACAAAGTCAGTAATAACAAACATGGTGATGACAGAGGAGGTTTTACTAATATGGATACACTGTGCATTATTTATCGATGGTCTTTCTCCTGTTGTCATCGTAAAACTAAAGTGTTCCCACACCACGGACTTGTAAGAGGACGATGCCTCTTCATATTTTCTTTTCTCCGAGTCCCGTTCGCTCACCATCGTTGTTTGTAGACTACTCACCGGCTTTGCTCTCAACTCTGTTATCCACAATTTGCTTGTGGAGCGCTGATTGGCTCATGAGAACCGTAGAGCCAGTCAAAATGTCCCTGAAAACCGAACAGTGAAGGAGAAAAGCAACACTGCTCTCTCTACTACCCTTACTCCCGAGTATCTGTTATCGCACAGCATGCTTTAGTTGCACTAGTTTTAATAACTAAATTTTCATGACTGGCGTACCGAAAAACCGTTGTTTGCCGTTGTGCATTGAACCAAACAGTTGAATGGTTCAATAATATATTGAATATCGTTGCATCCTCAGTGTAAATAAGGTATAAATGAGGGAGTGGTTGAGGTGATTGTGGTGGAGTGCCAAATTTTGGGGACTTACACCCAGAAGAGCGAGGTTAGTACACTTTCATTTCATACAATGTTTTCTCTTTGTCTTTTTTATTTTAGTCATCCCCCTATCCAAACTCTTCCCATTTACAGGAGATGGATTGAATTAAAAACTTGATTGCTAGTATTCTCAGAGTGAAAACAAATGGGTTGTATATTAATAGATTGATACCTCTTATCTTTAACTCTATCTAATCTAGAGTAGGAATAAATATCAAATGTTTCTCACACCTTCTGCAAAAAGTTCCCTGATGAGAAGAGAACATATTGTGTTTGTATAGCAAAACAACCAAAAAACGAACAATTAGCTTATTACATCATGCAAAGCTGGATGCACCCTTGAAATCTGTATATTATTTTCTCTCTATATCAAAAGACTTAGCAGTCTGTTCAGCATTAACCCCTCCTCAATGTTAGTTGAATATAAACTTTTGACATGGTGAGGCTTTTAAATTTTGACCCACTCTAAAACCCTGAGTAAACCTTTAAAGACCATTACGTCACACAAAATGCTTCCTGTAGAGAGATTTTCACCTACATCATGTCAAGGTTAAGTGGAGGAGGGGAAAGACAGTGTAATTATCATTGCAGGATTCCCTCCAGTCCTTCTCACTGTCTCTAACACTGTCTGTGTTTCCTTTCTAAACACAACAGAAAGCCCTGCAGGGAGAGCTGGCTCCATCTCTGCTGTCACAGTAGCATGTACACAACCACACACATGCAAAACAAGTATGTGCACAAAGGTTCACACAAGTGACTATGGCTACTTTTAAATCTAGAAGTTTAGATTACAAGGTCAGTGGGGAAACTGTTACCATAGAGGATTAGTAATACTCTGGAAAAAAGTAGTCAAAGCACACATAGACATGCACATACAAGAGCACACTTATGGGCTCACACCTGTACATACACAAGTGGTACATTACTATTCCTTTATTGCAAGACGTTTTTTAAAGATGAGATTCCATTGAACACAAATGTGCTTAAAGATAAAGTGCGGCTCCTTACTTTGAACTTTTATTAGTCTAGCAACGAAAATAACAACACACCCCAGTGACTCATCATGACGCTGTCATAAAGGGAAACTGTAAATCCTCCTTTGTCACTGACAGTGCCTCTGGCAGGGAGATATCATGTGATCGTAGCTGGAAATTAAACTTTCTTCAAAAGACGGAAGCTTGTGAAGCCATACTCATATTCATTAGTTTTCAGAGATTTAACAGGTTCTACCTATTCTGCATGTGTTATGTAAATTAGACAAATAACTAAAACAGATGAACAATTGAATGCCTGCAGTGGAATGACTTTATAATTTTTGGACCTCTTCTTTTTACTGTGAACAGTTGAACAGAAGGGCGGGATTAGTCTTATAGGTTGGAGATTGGCAGTTGACTTAAAAAAAAATTTCTAACTCTTTTTTTCCTTAACTAGTGACATTTCTCTTAAAAGCATTTAAACTGACTCTCTAGGTTGTACCACTGTGGTTTTGCCATGTCTGTCTTGGTACTTAAAGTTTTACACAGAAACATTGTATTTAGCATCACTGATGCCACTTACCTGTTCAGATTCATGGAATATATATAGTGAAGACTTTGAAGTGTAATTTTTTTGGTCAAAATGGATGTATGCTACGTTGAAACTATGTGGGATAGAGTTTCATCATATAGAGCAATGACAATCACCTAAAGCATGATATGAGCAAAACCACTAAGCTTGTGATGGACAGGAGGAAGTGGAGCTGCTCTGTCCTGGTTGTCTTATAGGAGATGAAATGAAGAGGGTGGACTTGTACATACAAAACTTGTCTCGTAACATTGAGGTCCTTCAGGATGGAAGAGCTAAACACATGTTAAGGTCACAGTTATGTTACCCTTTCACCTTTGACCAGCAAATCAGTTTATCCTTGAGTCCAACAGGATGTTCATTCCAAATTTGAAGAAATTTCCTCAAGGTGTATATTTGATAGTTAAATGTGAAACAATGACTCTTCAAAGAGTAGATCATTCAATGTCATTTGATGCCAGGAGTCTGCATTTTGGCCATTCCTATCTTGGTTTTTGGAGCCATAGGCAACCAATTTGGACAAGTGCAGAGATGAGGCGATGTGAAGGGTGATCAGTCAGCAAGTACTAAATGCTTTCTTACTGATATGGTAAAGCAGTAAACGTTATCGAATATATCTTACTTTTGTTTTAGTGTAACTTATTAGCCAGAAATACATTTATTGCTTCTTTCAACAAATAGAGGACCAACTTAGCAAGAGAGTGTACTGTCAATCATAGCTTGTATTCGCCCTAAAATAAAAAAAGGGTTACCAGATTTACCATTTACCTGGCCTATTGTAAGTTTATATATATATATATATATATTAGTGGTGGGCCGTTATCGGTGTTAACGTGCTGCGATAATGGGAGACTCTTATCGAGCGATATAAAAATACCGCCGTTAATCTATTATCAAAATTGGGTTTGGAACTGGGTCCTATGGCCTACTAACCAAACTGACGAAACAGCCAAAACACAACAGCATAAGCCGAAACACAACGGCAAAAGCCGAAACACAACAGCATCAGAGGAAGCACAACAGCAAAAGCCGAAACACAACGGCATAAGAGGAAACACAACGGCAAAAGCTGAAACACAACGGCATAAGAGGAAACACAACAGTATAAGAGGAAACACAACGGCAAAAGCCGAAACACAACAGCATAAGAGGAAACACAACGGCAGAAGACGAAACACAATGGCATAAGAGGAAACACAACGGCAAAAGACGAAACACAACACAAAACACGAAACCCACTCTTCAAGCCTTCTACAGTAACTATTTGTAGGCTTAAGTTACAATTAAAAATTCATGGTCTTCATGCCCTCCTATGTAGGCTTACAGCTCAAATTTTCATATTCAATTGAATGAACAGTTTAACACAAGTACATCTTATTGAATACGTTGTTTGTTCATCTCCAAATATCAAAGTAGAACAGCTTTCTCAAGCAGTCAGTGATGCATTTTGGAAACTGATGCATTTTGGCGTTTTGGCTCCTG
>JAPTYQ010000007.1:2451863-2463943 GCA_029814465.1 Ostorhinchus cyanosoma | reverse complement strand
GATTTGGAATAAGGCTGTAACATAACAAAATGTGGAAAAAGTGAAACGCTGTGAATACTTTCCGGATGCACTGTATAAACCCAGTCGGGCTCTAAGGTCAACAGACTCAGGTCACATAGTCTGAGCGGCTGTGGCTCAGTTGGTAGAGCGGGTCGTCCAATGATTGAAGAGTTCGAATCCTGGCTCTGACTGTCTACATGTTGAAGTGTCCAGGGGGAAGACACTGAACCCGAAATTGCTCCCGGTAGGTCTGGCTGCACCTTGCATGGCAGCAGCTACCTAGTGGTGTATGAGTGTGTGTGTGTGTGTGTGAATGGGTGAATGTGAGGCTATGTAAAGCACTTTGAGCACCAAAAGCTCAAAGTTTAAGTGCAGTCCATTTACCACAGTCCAGTCCAGAGTTCAAACTAAACATGGAGAAGCAGCTTTTAGCAGTTATGCTGCACACAACTGGAACCAGCTACAACGGACCTGAAATCAGCCCCAAATGTGAACATTTTTAGATCCAGGTTAGAAACATTTCTTTTTTCATGTGCTTATGAGTAAATTACTTCCAGTTTGCTTCTTTTGAATGCACTTTTTTAAATTTAATGTTAATTTTAATGTATGGTTTTAATATTTAACAAACACATTTTATCTCTGATTATTTTAATGTCTTTTATTTAATTTTAAATGTCTTCTGTGATTTTCTTTTTATGTGAATTTAAATGTCTTTTCTTCCGTGATGCCTTTGTAAAGCACTTGGAGTTACCCTGTGTATGAATAGTGCTATACAAATAAACTTGCCTTGCCTTATTATTATATCATCCTCTGTAGTATCTTCTGTTTTATTGGTGAATCAATGTTGTAGAACAATGGGTCTCAGGGGGCTATTAATGTGCCTAATTTGTAAAGATGGTAATAATAACGACAATAAGAATAAGAATAATGGTTATCTAAGTGTTGGAAATGTTTATGACTAGCCTAATGTAGGATGTGTTTGAGGAAAGACCTCAAGTGGGTAGCCCAGGCTATTGTGTTGAAATGCTGCCAGGTCAATGGAACATTGTCCATGATCAAATTCTTTGATGATGATCTTTCATGATCAAAAGTTGTTGTTTTTTTTTTTTCACGTGTAGCAGACCTAGGCCTATATACATATTCTGGTTTGCAGACCCAAATGCTTCTTGAATAGACAGTTGTCTCTTCATCATTATTAGACTTTAGTCTAGTTTGGAGTTAAATCCTTTTACCATATAAATGCTAGTTATAAATGGTATGTGTGCAGTAGACCTCCCATTTATTCACCAATAAAACCCATGGAGTTTGATAACTGACAGTGGATGGAGATGTTTGTTTTCTCCATCCCTTCAACACAAGAGATAGGAGAGTCTTGTGAGAAACACTACCCACAGGAATAAACATCACATCCTGAAAAGAATCAAAACAAACAGTTCAATTCAATTCAATTCAATTCAATTCAATTCAATTTTATTTGTAGAGCCCTATATCACAACAAGGTCATCTCACAGGGCTTTATGGGATGTAAACAAATAGCAGTCAGATTAACAGAAAAATCGAAAGAAATGCGTTAATGTCCTGAGCATCCCCCGTCCTTAGACCCTCCTTCTCAGCAAGGAAAAACTCCAAAAACCTAGTGGGAAAAGAGAAACCTCTGGGAGAACCCCAGTGAAGGAGAGATCCACTCCCATGGACGGACAGGTTGTTGATGCACCAGGACTGATGGACGTCCATTTACAGATGGAGTTCGAGTCTGTAAGGATGCAGTAGGGCGGGGCATATGAGGGGGGACATCTAGTAAATCCTGTAAAGCCCTGTGAGATAACCTTGTTGTGATATAGGGCTCTACAAATAAAACTGAATTGAATTGAATAGTCAGATGGGACAGGTGAGGAGGTCCATCCCAGCAGGTGAGGGTGGGGGAAGAGATCCGGGTTCACAGGGCAGGGCACGGATGGGTCACCGCAGATCCTGTTGTCATTGGGTCCCAGGCGGCTACAACTGAAAAAGTTGGGAGTGGCAAAATGGGACACTGGGTGAACAGCACCGAGTGTGCTGGTAGGTAAATCTGCCATTGGAAATAGATACCAATACATTGTGATGAATATCAGTGACTGATGCCCCCCATTTGTGCCTGAGCACCCCCCTCACAGCTTTCTGACTCAAAACACCCTGCAACGTTGTCCAAATGTGTCCTGGTGGTGGTACTCCCCCATTGAAAAACCCTATGTAGAAGATGAGTGGGCTCTGAACGTCCAAATGGGTCATATCTGATGACCATGAAGAGATGAAAAACTGTATTTTACCTGAGTTATTTACAAGTATTGATAGGATTAGTGGATCAATAGTTATTAAACATTTTAGATCAGTGGACGTTTTTTTGTAGATGGTGGAGGTTTAGTTCTTTAAGGGTAAAAGTTTATCTCTTTTAAATGGCTAGTTTAGCACTTCAAGATGTTATTATAAGGTCATGTGGAAAGGAAAGGAAAGGAAAGGAAAGGAAAGGAAAGGAAAGGAAAGGAAAGGAAAGGAAAGGAAAGGAAAGGAAAGGAACATTCATTTATGTACAAATTCATTTTTTAAATGATTTCTAAATCATATGCATTTTGAATTAACTCAGCGTTTTATCAGTGGGTGGGAAAAAGTCATTTTATGTTTTACATCAATTTCATTTGTAGCATCTTTTGTGTCATTTCCATCTTGTGTCTTCAGGGTCTTCCGAAATCTTTTACATTGTTTTTATTTATTTGTGTGCTTTTTGTGTACTTTTTTCTTGTTGCATTTACATCCTTTTTTGCCTTGCAGAATTTCAGTCTTACATTTTTCATTATCATGTCATCATTTTTATCTTGTGCTTTTTACAGTTTCTTGATGTTAGATTTTTTTTTGGGTTATTTTTGTGTTGTACCTTTTACATGGTTTCATCACGTAACATCTTTTGTACAGTTTTTATCCTATCACATCCTTTATGTAGTTTTTCTCTTTATATTTTGTAATGTTTTTGTCTTCTTACGTTTCTTAAATCTTGTTGTACCTAGTGTCTTTTTACATCTTCTGCATCATTTTCATCCTGTTGAGTCTTTTATTTTCATTGTCTTAAGTCTTTTGTGTCTCCTTTGTCTTGTTGCTTTAAATGTATATTCTATATATCCATGAGTATACCAAGGGATCATCTTTTGTAAATGGACAAAATAAAGTCAATTAAAAAATCAACAAAATGAACAAAACAAGCATGAATCTGATTGGTCTAATGTTCTTGTAGGAGTTTGCTGAATCACAAATTTGATGAAAAAAGTGGAATAGGAATTTGTCAATTCATTTGAACAGATCTCCACTTCTTCTCATTTCCTTGCTTTCCCACTCATTCTGTCGTCTACTCTTTCAGACCCACATGACTTCTACACTAAACACACACATATACAGGGTGAGATCTGAGGCCAGATCCTTGATTTACACCGGTGGGGTCAAAGAGAATGCATTAGGGCCTTTTGCAGGAGAGGTGCAGGGAACAGCCAAGAGTTATAAAGTGGTCGGATGGATGGTGACACATGGCCCTTCATAACAATCAGTAGAAGAGTTAGATGCACTGGCCCTGACCTCCTCCTCACTAACACTATGATCTATACACTCCAACCCCCTCCTGCTCTTATGCACCACATCCCACCAAACACATTGGCCCCCCTTCAGGAATCTGGCTAAAAATCTTCTGTTCTTGTTAAGCTTCTAAGATTTTTTGCATTTTGTTTCATTTCTGAAGCATTATGAAAAAATGTCCACTTTATGTCAAGGTGTAGCATTCACAACCATAGCCTTGTCTGTTTTATAGTCTCCATACTACAGTATAACACACCTGGCTGTACCAGAGCAGAGGCCACATTACTTCCATTTTAATGTGTTATCTGAAGGGCTTTTTGGTTTTTATGTGTGTCGTAACAGTTCTTTATCTTTGTTTGAGCTGATTACAAAAAGCATTGCTCTGTGTATTTAACAAATGTTCAGTCTATAAAATAACAATACCAGTGCTTGTTTGGATAAAACCCATTTTAAACCATTACACAGTATAAAATGGCCATTTTAACATTTATTATATTTTCATAGGTGTGGATGTGTGTTTTTGTAGTGTTTGTGCATTGTGCGTTGTGCATTATGCAGGCAGACATTGTCAACTGTATTTTTGGATCTGATCAACTCTGTCTCAAAGAAATTATACTCACCTGGAAATGCTGTTGACATTTTGTTTGTCTCGGGATTTTGCACCCTGACACCAGCATTTCCATTTCAGCTCCTGTATGATTGTATATTTAGGCAATAAAATCCCTTTGATTAGTGTTTGGATAAGATCATATCTTAAATATTACGGAATCTATTGTGAATCTCTTTTTTAAATTTAGTTTTTGTTTAAATCAAACCCTGGTGTTGTTCCCTGACCATAACTTTCATTTCCTAAGTTTTTGTTAACTTAAGAGCCTTAACATAACCATAAGAACATTAGATAATGTTGTTGTCAAAACAGACAGAGATTTGTTTGATCTTTTACCAGAATGAAATACGGTGTGTTTAGATAATTTACAATCATTCTGAAAAATATTTCTTGTCTCTTATGTGTCTACCTTAATATGTGGTCGTGTACGTATCTTTTATCCAAGGAGTTGGTCTAACACTTCAACACTAGTTGTGCACTGTTGCTGCTGTGGAGGAGCAGGAGATATACACAGGCATTCTCAAGTTGGCATGACAATTTTCATGAAAAACTTGACCTCTGCAAAGAAAGCATACAGGTTATTATCAAAGATAAGACAACTGAGACAGTGGTTTGCTTTCAAAGGCTTACTTAATATAAGCACATAACCATTCACAAATTTTGCATAATGAAGCTTTAATCAATTACATTTAATGCAATTGGTGTTATACTTACTACATAATTGCAGGTACTGTTTAGTTGTGTGCGAAGTTTGTGTAAGACAGCTAGCTCAGTGGACTTCTGAGCTGTGTGGCTGTCTTTCCCATCTTAAAAATGAATTCTGTGTGTAAGATGGGATCATAAATTAATACAGCAATGGCTATGATAAAGTTCAAATTTGTCCACCCTCCCCAAAAACAAAACATGACATGTGTTTAACAAATATACAAAATCCCTAGGCATTTCTCAGGAAATAGAACGAGACAAATAAAAGAAAACACAACAGCCTTAATATATTTAAAAACAAAAAACATAAATAAAGCGTTCCTTTTCAAATAACACTGTAGTGTGTGACATATTCTCTTAGCAAACTTCTCTCTCATTCTCTCTCCAGTCCTTTCCCAATGTTTACATCACATTTTACAACTCTGGGATGACAGATACAGACTCACAGACTGAGAACTGCACACACATATACATATCCACACATCCACACACACGTGTCTGGACAGCATCAGGCAACACTTCAAAGTGCAGGGTCCCCTTTTAACAAGCCATATTAGGCTCACATCAAAGCACGCTCTGCAGCTCACAGCAGAGTTTTCTGCTCAGTCGAAAGTTTCTGCCTCACAACATGGTGATGAAGCACCACCACTCCACACTTCATGACCGACCCAACACTGAATATCTGCACATTAATACTGCAACATGCTCCCTGACTGGGGTCAAAGGGGCAGTGAGATGTTTAGTGGGGAGGCACTGTATCTTTGACCCTTGAACTCTTTACTACTGTGTGAGTGTAAAATTAAGAAATTAGAGTTCTACCATTGAGTTTGATAAGAGCATATTAAATTTGTGACATGTTTTGATGTTCACCAGTTTTGATTTCATGTATTTTCACAAACCTCAAAGCCTTTCCCCCATTTTCAACCTCCTCCTTATATTTTAAAGTGATATGAAATTTTGCTTGGATATCAAATTCATTTATCATTTTACAGATACTTGAAAAACATTTGTCATCTTGGATCTTCGGCATGGCAGTCCAATGTGTTATCTGTGTTACGCTGTGCTTTTCAGTGACCAATTTGCTCATTGGCTTGTCGTCATTGTTTTTGGGATGTGATGTATGTGGTGCTTGTGTGCAAATTTAAGGCTCTCCTATTTCTTGTAATCGAGTAGGGGAGGTGGGTCTACTGCCCTTGTGCCACTATACTATAACTTATGGTAAAGGGAGTTAAATCTAAACTAAAGTCTAATCATGAAGAGACAAGCATAATTTGGGTCTGCCTGAAAAGCAAACAGGCAGCCACAGAAGGAATGTAATGGATTATTTAGGAGGATATATAACTGCATGACATTTGCTACAGCCAGTGATTGAGTGAATCACACAATGTTGTGAAACATAAGCCCTTATCTACCTGGTATGTGTTTGATATAGGCTTTTGATAAAGGCTTTTGTATGGCATCAAGTTAAGGCCAGACACAATGCTTAAACTTTTTCCCACAGTGGGTACATATACGTGAAGTATTGTAAGTGCAAGTGAAGTTTTGTAAACCAAAAATATATATTTAGTTTTAAAAATGCACCTACAAACTTATTTTGCTCCTACAAACCAGTTCTTTGCTTTTACAAATCTTGGTCTGCATTTACAAATCTTGGTCTGCATTTACAAAACTTTTCTCCAGTTACAAAACACTGTTCTAGGGTCACAAAACTTTTCAGCAGTTACAGTTCTTCTTTTGACGTGGGGGCAAGGGGGAACCACTTCAGAGATCTGTAAACAGAACCAGTTTTGTTTATAGAACTCAAAACCAAACTAGGCACCAAGCTCCAAGCCCTGTCTTCACCACATTGTGCTCCGCACCAAGCCGTACTCCAAGTTCCAAGCCAAGGCTCACAGCCATACTAGCCATGGCTGTGCGATGGACACAAACCTGGCTGTGTACACAGCAGTGCCTGTTTGACTTAAACGGACCTTGAATCCAGTTCTAAGTAAGGCTCTCCATCACATGCATGGAGTCCCGAGTCCTAGTTACGATAAATGTAACTAGGAGCTTATGGAGACCCTTGCTCAGAACTGGTTGTGAGCCATAGCAAAGGCTGGCTGTGAGCCAGGGTTTGGAGCTTGGAGCATGGCTTGGCGCGGGGCACAATGTAGCAAAGCTGGGGCATGGAGCTTGGTGCTCGGCGGGGTTCCAAGTTCTGTAAAAAAAAAACAACCAAAAAAAAACTGGTTCCGTTTATGGATCTGGTTTCGAGAACGGAACCAACTTCACTCTGCCGAATAATAATAAGCAGTATTATTTAAGGTGAAATAGACACATTATGGTGGTACTTCGCTGTCACTCCATCGTCATGAATGAGGGGATGTCTGTCCGTCACTACTAATATTGCTTCCTGTCTAGACCAGGTCTGGACACGCCTCTCATCTTACCACACTCCACATCAAAAAGAGGGCAGAATGTCTTGTAACTGCAGAAAAGTTTTGTAACCACCTATGTAACTGCAGCAGCCTTTTGCTGGGTTAGTTTTTTTTTTCCAGTTGTATGTTAATAAACAATTTCCAAAAAGAGTGAATTTTCCAACAGACGTATCTAGTTAAGATGAAAGTGAGTAGTGAAGTACTGAAATTGAAAGTTTGATTTAAAAAAAAACATTTAGCACAATTTTCTACACTTTGATTATATAGTTGGTAGTAAATATTGGTAAAGAATGTATGAGGGTGAAATGTGGAGTCCCACAAGGATCTGTTAGCAACCCCACATTTTTTTGTTTTGATGCCTGTAGAGGTGCTTACATCAGATTACAATTAAACGTGCCGAGCAGACTTTCTTATTAGCTTGAAAAAGTCAAATTTTTATACATATGTATGCCTGATCGTAATCTGCTATTTAAAATGAGATTACCAGCACCAAAATAGGTTATTTCTAAATGCTATTTCCAACATGCTACATTTTGTCTCACCTCTAATTTGCTGAGTAATTATTTTGTGTCTGGGTCTGACAGGACTGGACTAATTTAAGGCAGACATTGTAACGCCACACCAACTGGCAGAGTTCAGAGAGAAGTAAATTGAAAGAGTGAAGAGCTGTCCTTTTTCTTAAAGAAATTGATTTGTTGGATTTATTTAGTGTTAATGGTGGACACTTGAACTGGCAGAAAGAAAAAGAAAGATAAATGGTAGAGGGATTGATGATGGACTAAAACATAGGTAAACCTCTGCACTGAACTAATGGACAGAACTAAGGGAGTTAAAAGGAATGAAAACCGAGCTGGAGTTGTCCCTCTTCCTTCTACACAGGTACAGAATGCTTCTGTTCTTTATCCATATGCTTTGGAACATCGTATTTAACTATAGTTTTGTTGATAGCTCAAACACTTCGTAAACACTTCTGTGTTAAACGTATGGCTAGCTCTGTTTTGTTGATTATCTTTTTTATTTGGCGCATTGTTTCAGTCCAAATTAAGGGCTTTGTAAGGTGAGACTGAAATGGTTCCTAATGGAGTTTAATGTTTATTTTGGGGGCTAGATACTAAACTGTCATTCAGGAATAAGAGCATTCTATCAGTAGAAAACTGAGAATGCAGAAGGATGAAGCAGTTAGCGTTGAAGTGCTAATGCAGAAGGATGAAGGTGTTGAATGACTGAAGTCATTTTTGAAAATGATTGAATACTTTGTGGTAAAGGTAGTGTAAATGTATATTATTGGGACACGTCTTATAGCACTAGTCTATGAATAACACTCTGGAGAAAAACAGACATAGACACAGCAGTCGGACTCCAAAGATAGGTTTCACTTTTGTTTTCATGCTACAAACAGACTTTATGAAGTTTCCTTGTTGTCTCGTTTCAAACGTCACTTTGCACCGGGCAAGTTGCAGTGTTTAAAAAAGAAATGCACAGTTGTAGAGAGGATCTGCTCTTCATTCATTAGCTTCAAAACAAACAGCAGAGTTATGCCGTTACGACAGTAGTTAGTGCTCATGGGAGGCGGAGTCTTTGTCCCTTAAAAATACCACTGATTCCGGCCGAAGGTGTCACTGCAATCCACTTTAAAATAATTCTCTGTACAGCACTTTTATATTACATTACTTTACAGTTATATTATAATATACGCAGTGTATAAGATTGAGGGACATGTGAGAGGGTTTAATTGCAGAGATGGAATGCAATATTTGTAGTTATGATGATACTACTTAATATTTCATAATTAATTTAAGCATAACAGAAAGTGTAGCAGTTGTTAACAACAATTATGTGGAATCATGCATCTTAGCAAAAACCACAATAGTACCCGAAAAGGAAAAAAAAAGGACTGCATCAATTATCCAATGGATGCACTGCCCAGTGGGGCTGATTGTGATCCTGTCGCTGAATGACATAATAATTATTTAATAACATTCAGGTAAAATACTGTATGACACCTATTTCCCATATAAGTGAACTCTAGCTGACTTTAGGTTCATGCATTCTTTGTAAAGTAGAGAGCAAACTTTGATACTCTTTTGTTTAAGCAAGTATGAAAATAATAGCCTATAGAACGCTGTCTGTGGAAACTATGTCAAAAAGCCATGGAACTAAATTTCAAGGGAATCATTTTCTTCCTCCTCCTGCCATTAATCTCCTGATGAAAAGCAGTTCAAAGCATCACACAGACCCCGCTTAGCCATTGTTGCCGTAGCGTGTTTCATGCCTGAATTCCTATACAGCTCAGAAGTCCTAGTAAAACACTGAAATGTGTCATAAGAGACAATGGTGCTGTCACAGTGCCAAGAAACCCCATATGTCAAGAGTCTCCAACTGTAGTCATGGAAGCAACCAAATAAATAATGAAGATCATTAAGTAAAATTATATCCACAAAGAGCAAGTATCTGTCTTTTTGACAACAGCCAAGTCCTTCAATAAACACAGCAGCACCCATGGCTCCTTGCTAAAACTGTAAACTTTGTTCACAAAACATTTTTCCTCTCTCAAACTAAGAGCCAAGAAAAAATACCATGACTCTAAAAGTTGTAAAACACTGAAAATTTAATCCACTTTTCCAGAACCTGTAACAAAAAAAAAAAAGCTTTATCATGCATCTACAATACATTTTGTGAGATAAGATGATATGCATGCAGTTGCCAAATTGACAGCCAAATTCTATTTTTGCAACTTAATCTTTTTTTCATTGTTCTGTCTTTGTCGAAATGATTCACTTTATTCACCACATCAGCTCCTAAATGCCTGATCATTCTGAAGCTTATTATTTGACCAAACCGTGACACAATTTTTGCAATACATCACCGTCACTCTCCTTGGGATGACAGCAAACTTTGTGCACAATGGAAAATGAAAATGTCAGACTACATTTTTCTCTTGCATTTCACTCACCACTCCTGTCCCTGCCAAACAGATATGTAGGCCATCTATTCATCTGCATTTGTTTACTTTGTTTTAAACCCAACTTGTTTTGCCAACGAGACGCATTTTAAAGGGAAACTCCCTTCATAGACATTGACTTTGTGAAACTAAACCACCTGTCTTGATGCAAATCCTCATAATTTATCAGTTTGAATCCATCAGGGCTGCAGCCATCTGGCAGGTTTCACCTCCCCTTACTCTATTCATTTGCAAAGATGAAACCAAACGTCATTATATTTTCTAAGAGCCCATCTATACTGTATTGACTTTGTGCTTCTGAAAAATTTTTCTATACAGTGTTGTGATATAACATATTGGCTACATAATTGCAACCTAATATATCAGTTGAATCTTGTTCAAATGCTTGTTTTCATACTGCAAATCTCTCTGTCTGTGAATCCATATTCTTTTTTAAAGGAAAGTTTAAAAAGTTTAAATGTTAGTAAAAACTAATACGTATATACAAGGCTAATATGGAGTCTCACAAGGGTCTGGTTTAGACCACAAACATTTAATATTACATGTATTACAAAAGCCATTAAATGATATTAGATGAGATTAGATAAGAATGATAGTCAATCATATTCTGAAAACAAGACCTAAATAAAACAAAAACACAATTATTTTGTTCATAATCTTCCCACAAAACATCACAGATCATGCCCCAAATTTTCCCAAATGTGATCATGTTCAATCTAGAATATAATTTGTCTGATTTTGAAGTCACGGCTAGTTCATCTTGATGTTGAGCACAGAACATCTGGGAATTTGAGAGGGTTACTCAATAATGATGGATTCTGCTTACAGACTGATTTATGTCACCAAGATAATTATAATATAGAGAAGATTCTGTAAATATCATCTTTGTGCAAATGATACAACCTGATGTTAAAATTTTAAAACTCCTAAGAGCTCATCATAAGTATATATAATCAGTCACTAACTACTGTATTTAATGCATAATATATACAATATTCTGTACATATACTGCAGCAAAAAAGTTCATTCCAATTAAAAGAGGAAGCTATGGACAAAATAATCTGTGTTAGTTTTGTGTGCAGTTAGTCCAGAACGCTGCGGCACGACTTTTAACAGGAGCCAAAAAACTTGTGCTCATTACATCAATTCTTGCGTCTTTGCACTGGCTCCCTATAAATTTTAAAATTGATTTTAAAATTTTATTGTTTGTTTTTAAAGCTTTGAATGGACTGGCCCCACAGTACATCACAGACTTTGTCCAAATTTATACACCAGCACGTGCACTGAGGTCTGAGGGCCAGCTCCAGCTCGTGGTGCCTAAGACCAGACTTAAAACCAGAGGGGACAGGGCGTTTTCTGTGATTGGCCCTAGACTCTGGAATGCCCTGCCTACTCATGTCTGAACAGCCGCCACGGTAGAGTGTTTTAAGTCTTGTCTTAAGACCCATTTTTATTCTCTGGCTTTCAACTCCGTGTGAGTTGTGTGGTCCTCTGTGTCTTATTTCTTTTAATTATTTGTATTTATTTGTATTGATTTTATTACTTTTAACTATTTGTTTTTATTGCTTTTTTTGTTGTAGTTTTATGTTTGTTTTTTTATGTATTTATTGTGCAGCACTTTGGAAATACTCCTGTTGTTTAAATGTGCTATATAAATAAAATGGATTGGATTGTGTGTTCAGCTTTTGTATGTATATATATATATTAATATTGCATAGATACAGTGCATCCGGAAAGTATTCACAGCGTTTCACTTTTTCCACATTTTGTTATGTTACAGCCTTATTCCAAATCG
>JAPTYQ010000007.1:2398145-2409190 GCA_029814465.1 Ostorhinchus cyanosoma | reverse complement strand
GAACCTTTTTCAAGATCACGCAGAAAGTCTGTATAGCACCTTTAAGGACAATTTTAAGTATTACTTGAATTTCCTTGTTCTACTACTTATTAGTTTTTACAATAATCTAAGATCCATATTAGCTACTAGTGTTGTTGGCTATTTCATCAACCCATTAAATCTCTGCTCTTGTGCTCAACAAAAACCTAACATCAACTCTGACAGAGTAAATATCTGAGGTCAGTAGCAACTGAAAACAGCCGGTTAATGTCAGGCTCCAGTCAAGACTCATGGCTTTAAAGACCATTATATTACTTTCTTGTTATGAACACAGTGAAACGTGGGCAGATCTCCAATGACCAGCTCCTTACCCCTCAGCTCCTCTCCTCCTTGATCTTCCCCAACTGTTTGCTTTACTTTATTTTTTGTTTTTTCTCCCCCCGCCCGCTATAATTTTTTCGTGCAAAGAATAAAATTTCATCTGCGCGGGCTCTGGGAAAGGCAGCCCTCGGATTGGCCCTTGCCCATCCAGATGCTTTGAATTTACGGGGCTTTTCTGCCTGCGAGGGAAGCAGGGGAGAGAGATGGGGAAGGGCTGAAACCTGCCTGTATTTCCTGGGGATTAGGCATCAGATGGGCGCCCTCAAAGGAGGTCTTGGGTCCCTGCATCCCTGGATGGCTGGGAAACTGACCCCCAACTGACTTCATGATCTTTCCTGTGCCCTACCAGCATGTAGCCTGGAGCCAGGACCAAGGCCTGAACTATGTCCCACAACAGGTGTGTGTCATCAGAACCAGAAGAGAACACAACTGTCTTATATGATAAACATGTCATTTCAAGCTTTGTCAGAAAAATGCGGGTGTTTTTTGTGTGTGTGTTTTTTGTTTCTCTCAGGGTTACTAAAACACAGAAAACATTGCATTAATTTTAAAAAGCAACCATCTAAAAATTTTGATAAGTAATAATGTTGCTCTTATGTCATTTTTACATAAGAGGTTCTTAAATCCGTTGTTCATTTCCACCATTTCATCTTTCAATGCTCCAAACACTCCTGACCTTCAGCTGTTAAAACATCCTGTCACAGCTAGGTGACCACAGTCAACATTTTTTTAAGTAAAAGATAAAGGTTAGGCAAGGCAAATTTATTTCTATAGCACAATTCATACACAGGGCAATTCACAGTGCTTTACAAAAATCAAAAAGAGACAAGTTAAAAACACACAATTACAATTAAAACAGAATCAATAAAACAAGAATAATAATCAAAATAAAGTAAACGGGATGAGTGCAGATAGAACATTTTCAGTTATTATATGCACAGTTGAACAGAACAATTTTCAGCCTGCACTTAAAACATTGTCAGAGTAGAGGCCTGTCTCACATCATCAGGAAGACTGTTCCAGAGTTTAGCTGCATGGAACAGAAATGCAGTTTTAACATGTTTAGTTCTGACTCTGGGCACCAGCAAAAGACATGTCCCTGAGGTTCTCAGGGTCTGAGATGGTTCATACGGGACCATCAAAGATATAATTCAGTGCAGGACCATGAAGAGACTTATACACAAGCAGAGCTGTTTTAAAGTCCATTCTCTGAGTGACAGGAAGCCAGTGCAGAGACCTGAGCACAGGACTAATATGGTCATACTTCTTGGTTCTAGTCAGGACCTGAACGGCAGCATTCTGGTTATACAGCTGTCTTACAGCTTGTTTAGAGAGTCCAGTGAGAAGGCCATTACAGTAGTCTAACTTGTTAGAGATAAAGTCTCTCTAAGTCTAGTTTAGACAGTAAACCTTCGATTGGGAAATATTTTGGAGATGGTAGAAGGTTGATGAGATTGATTTAATGTGGCTGATAAAGTTTAGGTCTGAGTCCATTATTACCCATAGATTTCTAACCTTCTAAACTGAGGGATTCAAGATGACTGCTGACACTTTCTATTGGTTTTTGTGGGCCAAACCCAATGATTTCAGTCTGAGTTTAGTTGGAGAAAGCTGTTTTGCATCCGCACCATGATCTGTTGGAGGCAGTCAGTGCCTTTGCATGCACTTAGAGAAAATCGATTTATTGCCTTATTCCAGCTAATATCGAAGTTTTCAAAGCCATGTAAACACCTTAGTCGGACTGGAATCGAACCGAACTGGTGTTTGAGAAATCTGACTATTTAACCCAGATAATGTGATTCTTAGTCGAGCTATGCCAGCATGTATACGCAACCCACGCTTAGCCGGACTATTGACTGGCCTGGACACTCCCCCTTCCGGAAATAACGAGAGTCACGACATGAAAACAACACAGTAGCAGAAGGTATTTTCCTTCTGCTAATATCATCATCACAAGACTTTGCGTGCAGCTTACGTGTAACCCAGGGTAAACAGTTTGGACCAAATGGACTGAACTGCTGCATCGTCCATATTCTCGCTTGGTGTTGTTGTCCTCCTTCTACTACGTCTGCTTCAAATCTGCTGTGTTTCTTTACTAATTGTTCTTCATCCATGACACCAACCGGAAGAATGCCAACGCTAAAGAGCATGTAGGGGCACCTAGTGTCTGGGAGTCGAACATCAATAATTTGATTTTCTTGCAGTGCATGTATACTCGGATTTCTCAGAAACTCCAGTTAAGTCCTTAGCTCGGTTATTGCCAATAGGTCGATTTAGATGTGCATGTAAACGTACTGAGTGACAGAATGATTCCACAGGCCCATGTTCACCTACTGTCAGTGAGATGTAAATTTAAGTGTTGTCTGCATAGTTATGGTAGGACATGTTATTACTGCATATTAACTGACCGAGGGGCAACATGTAAACACTGAACAAGAGGGGCCCCAGGATTGGACTCCTGGGGTACCCCACAGGTCACTGCCATTTGGTTTGACACACACTTTCCAATTTGAACAAAATACCTCCTGTCCTCAAGGTTGGACTTGAACCATTTCAGAGCAGGACCACAGATGCCTACCCAGTCCTCTAACCTCTTGAACAAGATCACATGATCGACTGTGTCAAATGCAGCACTCAGATCCAGCAAGACTTAGACTGAGACTTTACCTTTGTAAGTTTTCAGATGGATGTCATTTGTCACCTTGATCAGAGCAGTCTCAGTGCTGTGATAAGGCTCGAAAAGCTTATAATAATCGGCCTAATAAATCTAAACATCTAATACTTTTAGTGAGTTTAAAGGTACAATATGTAGTATTTATGAAGAAGTCTACACATATTACTTTTTATGTGCGTTCCGTGAATTGATTGTAACATACTTCATTTCAGACACTGTCTCAATACAAGCACAAATTTTGTATTTGAGTTGTTTATTGTCATTAGCCATCTCACTTTAGATAGCAATTGTCCCAGTTACACTATCATGAAAACGGACTGTACACTGATTTCTAGGTGAAGGATGAAAAAAAAATCTTGTGTTTATATTGAGTCAAACACAAGCTGGATCAGCAATGCAGTCCACAAATGTAAAAAAAAAGCCAGTTTCCAACACAAGACTCAATTTATTCTATCTAAAAACTAATGAATGTACCGCCCATTGGCAGAGATCTGAGTAAATCATATTTTTAATTTACACACTGAAATAATAGGCCAAATTACTCCAATCTACTCTGTAACATTGAAGAGATATTTCTCCATACTCACCAGCTTAATAGTCTTGGTAAAAAGCCAGACCACAGTGGGAGAACTATGATTTACTGTCAGTGAAGGAAGTGATTCAGTGATTCAATAGACTATGTACAAAGATGGTTGTCACAGAGCTATTTGTTATGCAATAGTGAAGTTAAAATCCTGGCCTAGAGTCAGTCTACACAGTAGCAACAAGGAGACATGATGTCCAACCACCAAACAACTGTAACTGAATGAATTCTGCCTATGTGTCTGATGTATACTCGAAGGTGATTGGTCAGATCCGGTAATTCATTTGTCCTCTGTGGGGGACATGAGTCTGAGACCTTTAAATCAAACATAATTTGGAGAATCTATGTCAATCCTACTTTTCCTTTAAGAAGACATCCTAGGCTTTCTTTTGATACCCCAGTTGTGGGGTTGTGGCCAACATAGCACATGTACCGTCTTTTCAAAATGGGGGGAAATTTCAAATCCCTCATTTTATGGAACCAAGACCAGAAAGACATCGATTTTTTGTAGATATCATGGTTCGTTGCCAAAAAAAATAGTTTTTTCTTTAATATCAAAGTGTTGACTTCAATTTAGTAAGATTTTTTAAATGCTCAATAATTTTAACCTTTTAAAAAATACAAAATTTATTCAGTGTCCTTTGTAGTGAACATTGGGACTTGCTAACCCCTATTTTTTAATACATTATGGAGCAGAGGGCTAAGTGAGGCAGAAAGGATTTTCCTACAAATTATGGAGGTACATTCAGATTTAGAGCTGTCTGAAGTTGTCAGAAAACCATTGGAGGTTGCGTGACAAAATGGCAGGATAACAAGGCAGTCCTGATGGTCTCCACTGTCCATGAGAAAGAGCATGAGGTGGTCAACAAGACAGAAGTGCCATGTGATTGTGCCTAAACCAGCTGTTGTAGCTGAATACACCAGGAACATGGGCACCGTTGATTTGTGTGACAGCGTGATTGGCTTCTTTTTTAGTTAAGTCCCACAAAAAATGGACTGTTGTTACAGCCGTGCATTTAGTTGACCTGACTTCAACAAACAGCTGGATTGAGCATAGACCAACAAGTTTCTGGAACACCAGAGAAAGAGAGGCTGCAGTATTTCAACTTTAAGCTGTTGTTGGATGAACAGATGACTGCTCAGGCACAGAACAGGCAACATGATAATGATGATAAAAAGTAGAATCCAACTAAGAAGAAGAGGCCTGTAGAATATCAGCTCAATGACACTGTAAAAAAAATATGGGGCAACACCATCGGCCAAAGATGGAGCGGTAGTACATTCATCACAGTGAAGAAGGTACAGATGCAAAAGAAAAACATTTTGTCTAGTGCATCAAGTATCATCTATTTTTTGTAGGTTTCAAAGACCAAAACTTGTTTACTGTTGTACCACGCATTAGTGCTGTGTGTGATGTGATGTAAAAAAAAACAAACAAACAAAAAACAGGATCAGGTTACTATTGAGTGTGCGGAATGCAGTGTGCAAAGAGTTTGAGTATTCAAATATTCTTAGGTTTGGTGAAGCATAAATCCTTGACTGTTGAAAATAATATCCATAGATACATAATTCAATTCAATTCAATTCAATTCAATTCATTTCATGTATTTATGGACCCAGACCCATTGAATAAGATGGACAATTCATCTGGAATATTTATGGGCTATGCTTTTGAGGGGTTATCACTATGTCCATCTGTATGTACATCTGCAGTCATGACATGGCCTTAAGTGTCAGAATTAAATAGGAATAATTAACCAAAGTAGTACAACTAGACTGTTTTTAAATCAGTCCAGTAGTCTAGCCTTTAAGATATTCACTTCCAATAATACCCTTTTTTTTTTTTTTTAATAATTTATAGCAAGCAAATTTGCAGTGGGTTGAGGACCTCAAAGGCTCCCTGGGCTCCACTTTGGGAACCACTGGTTTACATGAATTATCCTGTCAAACAATAATTCAGAAGTCATTTGAAGGCAATCCAAAAGAACCATATGTAGATGGATGCAATTAAAGAGACTCATTTCCTGACATTCGCAGGGAGTTGATTAAAATGTATTTTTTCTGTATGTATTGTTTCCAACTCCTACTAATATTTAAGATACTTGAGTATTTTTTTTTGTGACTTTTTTTATTTAACAGGCCAAAGCTACCACCGAGGTAATCACAGGAAAGATACAAAAGTCCCTCTTCTGTCATTCTTAGATATCATATGGTTGTCAGAAGTACAGTACAGATTAGGATCACACACACATACGCGCTCTAAGACTGACAGACTTGTTGAGATTAACCCTGAATCCTCAACGTGGCCCTCGGTCAAATCAAATAAATGAAGCATATCATCCTTCTGCCATTTGCTCTGCAACACTTCATATTACCCTCACTTTAATAAACTGGAGATGGATTTATTATTGCATTCAACACACACACACACACACACAGAGTTGTTTCCTGGGAGGACAATAGGTTCTCTTGCAATAGAACTTCACATTTAACATGCCCACCATTTCTGGAGGCACCCTAAAATCTGTCTCAAACCTTGAATGATGTCATAATGTCATGAGGAACAACATTAAGTTTTTATAGATATTTTATTACTGGAGTGTGTACAGACATTTTGTAGAATCATCAATTGTAGCAATTCCTTAGAAAGCATTTTACATTGTTTTTTGAGGTTTTTTTTTCATAAGAAAGTTAGGCTGTTGAAAAGTCCAAATACAACCACACAGTCAGATTCCTCATATGTCCATCAGTTCCAATTCAAATCCATATCAAAAATTGACCACCATCAGTTTGTGAAAACAGCACTACTGCAGCACAGAAAATGGCTGAGATGACCAAATCCAATCCTTGATGACAGGTTGCCATCTAGTGGCAGTTGAACCAAAGACCAAAACCCAAAGTGAACAGCAGGATCCAGTAAAACATGACTGATTACAGGAGTTGGTATGACTTCAACAAAGACAAAACAAACAAAGAACAACCTCTTACAATATCATTTTTCACTTCCGGTGCCTTTTTAGAATTGATGCGAAGCAAAAAAAATTGAAGATAAAAATCTGTTACAGTCCAATATTTTACCATAACATTTCACAAATACCCCATCTATATAAACATCGATAGAACACACAATATAAACCATCAGTGCTCTACAAAAACCTCTAATTTCCAATATTTCATGCAGAAATGTCAGTCAACTTTTGATGGAAGATGAGATAAGATAAGATGCTCAGTGTATATGTAAATTAACATAAATGTTTAATTTTCTTCTTTTGGAAATTGTAGGTCTTTGCAGGACACATTTTTTTTGCCCATGTAAACAAAGGCAAAAAAAATTACAGAATTTCAAACACACAACACTAAAACGTAAAAGAGGGCAAACAGAGCTTTCCTTTAAGCTGTACCTTCTCAGTATACAGTACTAATGATTACAGAGATGCTCCAAAATGTAGAACTGATACCAAAAAATACACTGAAATGTGTCTTTTTGTTTTTCAGATCAAAACAAAGAGAATAGCTGTCTTTACTAGCTTTACTGTCATTACATGCATTAACCCGTATTAATCGGACTTCTCTGGAAGTCTTAAAATTGAGGAGTAGCTATGTCTCATAATGTCCTTGATGTGTTTTTGAGATGCACTGTTTGCATTAAGACCGCAGAATGAACAGTGCATTTAACAGAGGAGAAGAGTTAAGAAATTAAAAACCATAGAGGAAAAATACAAACATAATGGAAGAAAAAGTTCCCAGCCTTAGGAAAGATTCTTCTTCTCGTTCTTCTCATTTAACAGATCACTAGCAAATTCCTTCCTATTTCCTTTCAGGGAAAATTGGGGTAGGGGGGAATAAAGGGACTGACTACTTTTAGGTTGTCTCCAACTTGGCCATTTCCTGCACGTAGATCCCGATGCTCTCGCTGTCAAACAGCACAAAGTAGACTGTCTTGATGGTGGAAGACATGGTGGCCACAAAGTAACTTGAGATGGCCTTCAGAATGAGCTGGGCTGCTGTCTGCTTTGGGAAACCATTCCTGAAAACAAAAATGGGCAAAAATGCAGGCTTTAGACTGTCTCACTCACACTGTGTTTTTAATGAGGTCATAGTGAACAGAAACTAAAGGATGAGCTGTTTTAATATAACCAGTTATTCACAGCATGAAACCAAAAGGCTTTTAGCAAGACTCTTTAAAGGACTGATAATTTGTTTAGTTTTTGTCCATTTTTTTTTACTTCTAGAATATTATTTTTTTATTTAACCCATAAAGACTGAAACAGCCAAACCATTTACTGATTCAAAACGTTTAATACTTATTGAACCACTAATTTTACCAATAAATAAATAATAATAAATAATTGGTGTAAAATGTCATCTTTTCATGGTCATCAGGATATGACCCATTTGGACATTCAAAGGCACCGTACTGGATGTGGAAACACCATCTTCACAAGACTGATTCACCAGTAAAACCCATGGAGTTTGATAAATGACAATGGATGGATGTACATGACCGGTGAATTAAATAAGGGAAAATAGATAATTTACACTGAAAAAATGCTAAATACAGACAATAATATTACAAGAAATGGTGATAAATCACTCAAGAAAGGTTAAATAGAGAAAACAATTAATTTGGGAAGTGACACAAAAGTTGGACTAGGTCTTTATATGGGTTAATTTAATTAATCTTTTTTTTAATTCATAAAAAGAACAAAACCGTAGTGGAAGGTTCAGTAATGGTTGGAAACAGAGGTTAGTGTCATGGAAAAAAGAAAAAACCTGATATATAAAAGTTATTTATAAGCTGAAAAAGTAAATATTATTGCAGATTTAAAAAAATAATAATAATATAATACTAAAATAAAGAGTAACATCTAATACAATACAGTTCTACAGTCATTTTAATTTGGGCTAATCAATAACATAAATAAAACTTTTTTCTGCAACAACAACAAAAATGCAATATAGAACGATATTATTTGTCTACTTTTAAAGAAATAATATCAGGCTGAAGTCATATTGTAAGGATGATTTCAATACTGCACTTTGTTTCAATATATTTGTGGGTAGCAATGTAAAGAGGAAAAAGGAAGAAATAAGAAACCACTAGCATGACACAACAAGACACAATTGTCTGTTGTCTTGTGTGATAAACCTGCACATGAAACAAAATATAGGTCATATAAGTGTATATGTCCATGTGTTACCTGTGGTAGACTGCACTCAGCACCAACACATTTAAACAATATCACCATTAACCACATCTTGTAAGACAATTTGCTCCCATGCTAATAGTGAGCCTGTTAATATATGTACGTGTTTGAAGGATCGTGATTGTTTAAAGAGTAATGTTTTCATTTTGTCTTGCAGTTTCATGATAGCATTTATTATTGTTGTTGTTTTTTTAGAATTTAACCTTTATCTAACCAGAAAAAATCCCAGTAAGATTAAGAACCTCTTTTGCAAGGCCAATATAGGCAGCAGCAAATACAACACACAGTTAAAGATTACAGTTAAAACATATAACAGACATATTTGACAATAGTTAGGGAAAAAAAATACATATTCAAGCAGACTAAGAAAAACAAGTGCAAGTTATGGAGTTAGCTTCAAGAACTCATTTTGGACTTAAAACTGCTCCTAGAAATGGACTCAGTTTCCAGTCTTTCTGCAGCATATTCCATGCATAAGGTGCAGAGTAAACAAAAGCTCTTTGAACCAGTTCTATATGGGCAAATGGAACAGAAAGCAACAAATAATCATTTGTACAGAAAGAATAAATATCAGAATTTGTCTTCACAATTTATGTACAAATGTAGACAGGCAAGAGGCCTAGTATTGCCTTATGCAGTTGGGCTCATAAATGTACATAGCCTAGCAGAATTTGTGATTTTTTTTGGCCATTTTTAAAGAATATCAATGATAATACAAAAACTTTGATTTCACTGATGGTTAGTGGTTTGGTGAAACCATTTATTATCAAACAAAGGTGTTTGCTCTTTTTAAATCATAATGACAACAGAAACTATGCAAATGACCCCAATCAAAAGTTTACACACCCTGGAGGTTTTGGGCTTATAACACACACACAAGTTGAGACACATGGGTTTAAATGGTTATTAAAGGTAACCAACCTCATCCGTGATCAGTTTGCTTGTAATTAATGTGTGTACATAAAAAGTTAGTGAGTTTCTGGGTTCCTGACAGACCCCTGCATGTTCCTTCCACTGCTGTGCAACATTTCTGAATCCTGAGTCATTGGGAAAACAAAAGAATTATCAAAGGACTTGTGAGAAAAGCAGGAAGAGGAGATAAAAATATATCTAAGAGTTGAGAATGACAATCAGCAGTGTTCAAACTCTAATAAAGTAGTAGAAAAAGAGGGACTGAAGTCACTGTCAGGTAGACCAACAAAGATTTCAGCCACAACTGCCAGGAAAATAGTTCAGGATGCAAAGAAAAACCCACAAATAACTTCAGCTGACATACAGGAGTCTGAAAAAAAGTGTTGTGGCTGTTTCAACATGTACAATGAAGAGGCATTTGAAAAAAAATGGGCTGCATGGTCGAGTTGCCAGAAGAAAACCTTTACTACGCCAACATGACAACGACCCAAAACACATGACCAAGTCCACCTGTCATTGGCTACAACAGAAAAAAGTGAAAGTTCTGGAGGGGCCATCTCAATCGCCTGACCTCAGTATCCTTAAGCCACTTTGAGGAGATCTCAAATGCGCTTAAAGGAACCGGAGGCTTTTTGCCAAAAAGAATGGGCAGCTTTACCCTCTGAGAAAATAAAGTGTCTCATCCACAACTACCATAAAAGACTTCAAGTTGTTGCTGATGTTAAAGGGGCCAATACAGAGGATTAAGATTGAGGGTATGTAAACTTTTGGATAGTTGCTGTTGTCATTATGATTTAAAAAGAGCAAACACATTTTTTTTGATAAATGGATTAACCCAGCCACAAATCATCAGTGGCATCAAAGGTTTTTTATCATTCATTTTCTCTGCGAGGGTATGTAAACTTATGAGCCCAACTCTATATAAACATGTACCAATAGCTGATCCTTCTGGTGGCCAGATCAGGCCCTCCTACCCCAGAGTACTGCTCTGGTGGTGGTGGTGGTGGTGAGTGGACACTACAATTGGTAATGGATGGACTGATGGTCCATCCATATAATCGCATTATCTGAACAACGCACTGAGATATCTGCACCAAATTTATACTGCGGATGCATCTTGGCAAGGAGCAGAAGAAAAATAGGTCCCCTTAACTTACCTTTTCAAGGTTAATGGCCTTGTGCAGTTATAATATCGGAGTACTTTCAAATATAAATATGTATGTAATAACTTTTACACAAAAATAATCTAATCCAAATTATAGGGCAGTAACTTTCAACAGAATCTTACACTAGATTTGGCTGAGGGGTA
>JAPTYQ010000007.1:2382565-2392975 GCA_029814465.1 Ostorhinchus cyanosoma | reverse complement strand
GTGCTGTGATTAGGCATTTGTTTCAAACTTTATTTTCAGACTTGTAAAAAAAAATGCACCGGCGGCACAGCAGAGCCAACGCGTTACCATTTGAGTTCTGGTTGCGCATGCGCAGTACACTGGAATTAAACTAGCATGATACAGTACTGGAATAAAATTCAGTAAATGCTGAAGCATCTGTTTCATTTCATTTTTCTGATTGAAAAATGATATAAATGGCATTTAGATGATATTCTGCATAAAAAAATGTGAAATACCTGTAAATTCGGTTTTAGTAATCAACCGCTTATAGTGTTCAAATTGGCTCTGGACCAATGTGGTCACTATAAGCGGTTTCCACTGTAATTGCATTTATTTGACTTTGACTTGTAATGACAGGCATTTCACCATCAGGTGGCGCATTAGGCAAATTGACTTGACTTTTGCGGAGCCCAAGTCACTTCCTTTTATTACTCTTCTATTGCTCAGAACCCATCTGCGGCAATGTCAAACAAAAGAAAAGTCAACAGTGAATGCCGGGTGTTTAGTAAGGAATGGATACCTAAATACTTTTTTTTTTTTTTTTTTTTTTACAGAAGTTTGGTCAAAGGCTGTATGTCTTATTTGCCAAGAAACCGCTGCAGTTTTAAAGAAATACAACATCAGTTTTCACTTTTCACCAAGCATGCTAATTACTGTATGTCAACAACCTGTCAATGCAAGAATGAACGGCTACCGCTCACAGGTTGGTAGCTAGCTTGCAGGCTCAGCAAAACACCTTTATCCGTACAATTTCCATCCAAGAATCAAGCACGAAGACAAGTTTTTTACTGGCATTCAAACTGGCAAAAGCTAACAAGCCTTTCTCCAAAGCGGAGTTTCTCAAAGATTGCATGGTAGAGACAGCAAGTACTTCCTGAGAGCAATAATACATTTGAAAAAATTTGCTCATCATGTAGGACAGTGACTCGCCATGTTGAACTAATTGAAGAACACTTAACTAGCAAGCTAAAGAAAAAAGCAGAGTCATTTACTTTATATTCTTCGGCACTGGACAAAAGCAATGACATAAAGGACACCGCTCAGCTTTTAATTATTATCAGAGGGATTAATGAAAATTTCAAGATAACAGAGCAGTTTTTGGCTATGGAATGCCTAAAAAGAAAACCATGGGCAGAGGATTTATATAACGGCATGTAAGCAGTCATAAAGAGGCAAAAGCTACCTTGGAATACACCCGCCAACGTTACCACAGATGGATCACCAAATCTGACGTGAAAAAACTTTGCTCAAAAGAATCCAGGACGGGGTGAAAGAGAATAGCCCTGGGCAGGTGGTAATTTTCCTACACTGCAGAATTCACCAGGAAGCACTGTGTAAATCTGTGTTGGAGCTTGACCATGTAGTGAAGTCAGTTGTGAAACTCGTTAAATTTATTTGAGCAAGGGGACTTCACCATCGTCAGTTTATTCATTCTCTTGAAGAAACTGACGCTGATCACAGGGACTTGCTTTGCCATTCTTCCGCTCTGTTTAAGTTTGGGGAAAGTATGTCAAAGAGTGTGGGAGCTCAAACAGGAGATTATTTCATTTTTGGAGCTACTAAGAACACTGACAACTTTCCTGAGCTGAATGACACAGATTGGCTTTGTGATTTAGCATTTACTGTGGACAAACTGACACATGAATGAGCTGAACGTTTTGACACCATGACTAAACGTTCTGTGCTCCTGCCATTATTTTAGAAAGAACTGACTTGAAGAATTTAGTGTACTACAGACTTTATTTTGTTTTTATATGAATATAAGTTTTATTATGTGAAATGTTAATGTTACCTATTCTACCTTACTTTTCTCTTTTTTTTTTTTACCAGTAGTTTAATATTATTTTTAGTTCAATAAATGTTTCCTTTTAAAAAATATTATTTTATATGTATTTATCTTGTGTTGACCCACCAAATTTTAAAAGTCAATGTGGCCCCTGAGCCAAAAAGTTTGCCCACCTCTGTTCTAGCCAAACCCTAGCCAATCAAAGAGAGGAAGTTCCAGGACCTTAAGTCCATGAAACATGCGATGCCTGTCGAGTGGCATCACTTCTTTGACAATTTGCCACAAAGTTAGGCAAATCAAGATGACCGAGAATTAAAGTTCAGGGGATAGACTGAATAGAACTGGGATAGGTACAAAAACCCAGCAAAGAAGGGCTGGACAAGGGAGGAGAGAGACATATGCCTACTCAGCATATAATTGACCCAACATTTGTCCATCTCCAGTTTATGTGTATCTGTGTGGACAAGGATTATAAATTGGAAAATCATCGCATCACATCCAATTTTATGCATCCGCCATTAACAATGGTTTGCGAAAGCGTTTTTACTGGTTTACAGACATTTTTGCACTGTAGTACGATATTTTGTAAGTTGAAGACAATGTGGACAGAATGTTTTAAAAAGAAAAAGGAAGCGGGAGATAAGAAAAAGAAAAAATCAGTTCAGAAAAATATCCACTAAATGACCATTTTGAAACACCCAGACATTATTTTGAGAATAAAAAAATCACTAGTGAGAAAATACCTCAGTATGCTGAAACACTAAGTCATTGTAACATACCGTCATAGTTTGAGACACAATCATTATTCTGATGAAATTGTTATATTGGGAAGCATAATTATTTCAATAAAGTGATTGTGAGAAAAGACAAAAACGCTTATTCTGACTTGGAATTAGGTTTTCATAGACTTTAATTCATTGGTACTAAGTCTTTAAACATTTGTCTTCATCAGTGCAGGGCTGGGTCCTAAATTGTAGACTTTTTCTGTAGTGTACACTTACCACCAGCCACCTCCAGAGGACCACTCTTCTTCTTGAGCTCCTGCAGCGCTTCAGTAAACTCTTTCCCTCCTTTCTTTTCCAGAGCGCTGCCTAGAAGTACAAAGAGGGTTTACATGATTACAACTGCATGGAGTGCATAGCAGGAAAGAGAGGAAAAAGGGTGATAGTCATGCAAAGGGACAGACTAGCAGACATGAAGACAGACAGACGACAGTGCTGTCAGTCAATGACTCTCAGGAGATGAAGCACAAGGCTGTTTGTTTTATTTGTTTATTTATTTAACACAAATTCAATTAATTCTGATTCGGTTTAGCAGTTAGTGTTGTATTAAATTCAGAGTGTTTAATTCCCTCTGTCCTCCCATTCTGGCACATTTGCAGCAGATGCAGGGCGTTTTCTTTTGTAATTCGAGAGTAAAGGTCTAGCAGCATGTTGACAATGTGAGCAAAATATTTAAGGATCTGTGTCTGGATATTAGGCCAGTGGGAAACCAAATTCAAACACTCTTCTCTGTTTTATTTGAATGACTGAAGATGAGGTGAGTGGAGATGAGTGGAGCTATTGAAGTCCTACTGAGAGATACAAGTTCTCAAATATCATTAAAAGACAGGCAGGTGGCAAAAACAGCTGAGTGAGATTACTGATTGCAAAAAACAGTTTAATAAGATGAAAAAATGGTATTTGTATTTATTAAAGTCATTCATGACCTTAAATAGTCATCTCATTGACAACCAGGGATTCATATTTGATGCTTCAAAATCATAAATGTCTTGATCAGCAACATGATTAGTTTTCTTTCTAACCTCCTGAACCAACAGCAAAGTTGTGAGGACTAGGATTGAAGTTAATAAAGAGTCCCGGGTTGAGCAACATTTCAGTCAAGTGGAACAAAACAAGCAGCAGAATTGTTTCAGGATTACACTGAGTCGATGGCATTACGACATGTAAATCAGAAGCCGCTTATAGCATTGTTGTTTTTATAAAATAATGGAAAATGCCAGACTATGAAGCAGCTCAGGCTTGTCAAGAAGGATCAGTGAGGTGACATAAGACGACACCCTGACCTTTTCTTTTGACTTATAGTGAAGTTCCAAAGCTGAAAGAAGTGCAGTTTGTGTTGGGTGTCATGGATGTGTTATAAAGGGTTTAGTGTGTGATATTTAGTGCCTTCTGCAGAGTGTTACCAAATGAATACCACCTGAACTTGACTTAAGTGGCAAAAAAATATAGCATCCCCTAAATATTTCCTCATTAAAGTCAATGTTTGTTCTGTTCATTCAGATATTTTTACTTATGAGGATATTAATACTGGTCTGCACACAAACACAGACAGTGACAGTAATTCTTTAATGAGTTTCCAATCAATATGCTGTCACAGATTTCATTTTGCCAACAAAGAAAGAAATAGATGTCTTCCATTTTCCCAACACCTTCCTGCTCAGCAACACTTGGCACACAGCCAGTACGGTGTTCTAAGAAGTTAACTTGGGTGCCAAAATGAAAATCAACAAATAATCCAACCACTGAGATAACCCCGTGAGCCAGGCTACATGTAGTATAAAACTGGATGCCACACAAAACAGGAATTATTGAAGAAATGTGACAGCATAACATTGTAGATTCAATTTACAAAGTCCCGCTGTCTCTGCAGATATAAATAGCCATTTCTAAGGCTACAAAAAAAGACACTAATCTGAAATGCGTCTTCCTAAATCTCACACCCTGAATCTTTAAGCCAAACAATCCAAGGTTTGTAGACTGGATCAGCTGCAGTACTACTCTACTATGCTGTGATTCCATGTTTAGATACAGATGTGATTGGTTCATTATTATGTACTGCTGCACTGAAATATGTGCTAGTACTTTTGGCACACCAATTCACCAGGTGCAATTAACATTTTATTTTAACATGGCATAGTATGCTGTTGAGGCAGTGCAAAAATACACATTTAGTGCCCCAGCTTCTAACAAGAAGTTATTCAGCTAAAAATCAATTCTGCTTTTGAGTAACAAGTACCAGTTGTGAGCAGTAACCACTGTAAAAAATGTTTAAAAAAAAAAAAAAAAAAACTTTAGGTGCTCTCAAGAGCAACAACTGTGACATCTGAGAGAATGCTGTCAGCTGCCAACTACCAGCTTATGCAAAAAGCAGCGAACTGCCAGACTCAAATGTTTTTCAAAACATCCAAATTTAGTTTTAGTCTTCTGGGTCTGATTGAAAAGACAGTGTGTGAATGTGGTGCTCTTTGGCAGCCGAATTCTAAGTTCTCAGAACATTGCCACTGTCACTGCTTCAACGTTTCATGCTACTACAAGTTAATACATACTCATGATATGGTTTTATCCTGTCAATCAGAATTTTAGATAATTCTTTAAAACTTCAGTGTGGCATGTATTCTGTGAGTACAGGGAATAGAACAGAGGGAATAGTGGTTAAATCACTGTATCCTATATAAAATATGTTGCTGCTGTGAAGTTTCTCCAGACTGCAGTGCAGGCCAACTGGAACAAACAGAGACTGAGACAAAGAGAGATCAGACGAGCGTGGGCTTTCTGATGTCAATGGTTCCTTTACCTACTTCACCACCTGTATACAAGGAGGAGTTGGTCGGGTGAACGACAGCGTCGCTCTCCACGATGGAAATATCGGCTTGGACAACTTGCAACTACAGACGACAACAACAGGCATGTGGTAAAAAACAGTGAGTGACAAGGAGTAACATGATGGGATACAAAAAGAGGAAACAAAAAGAGGAAGAGAAGAAGACACAGAGGCGGAGGCTACTGTTACATGATGGGTCACATGATCCAATCAGAGAGCAGGACAGTAAGCACAATTAGCCACAGGAAAAGTAGATCTGCAGGTAATCCTGCTAATTTCAGTCACATTTTAAAATACTCCACATATATCATAGAGCAAAGTGATTGTTTTTTTGACTAATTGTGCAATCCTGTTTTCTGGGAAGAAAACACCCTTACATGATCACACTCAAGGTCAACAACTTCACAGTCCAACTAACAGTTTTAGTTTGTCTTCTGCCAGCTTGAACTAGTAGTGCTTTGATCCAATAATTGTCCTTCAATTGTGGTAATTATTTTTCACTTTAAAGTTTTGTCAGTCGTCTGAAAAGAAGGCAACCTAGAGTGAACCTGAACAATATATTTGATGGAAGAGCAAGTGCATCCCTGCTCCGAACAACTTTGAGAAAATCCTTGAACATCTTCAGACATGTTTGTGTTGGTATGAACGGAATTTTATTAATGGTATTCTCTTAATCTCAGAGAAAAGAAAAATGCAATACCTTTTGAGTAACAGTGAATCAAAGTTTTGACTTTCTGTATTGATTCATAGTTGAAGCAACACCATCAGTGAGTCTTTTTTATGTCCTTGCAGTGCTGACCATACAGGATGAAAAGAATAGCTGATTTACTGAAGAAATGTGGCTATGTCATCGCCATTGATATGCTATATATTGTTGGGTATGGACCTCCAAATCAAATCAATTTATATTTTGGATGACATATTTGGATTTCATTTTCATGTCCATTTATGTGATGTATTGTGAAACTGAATGATGACGTCAAATCTAGAAAAGTTGGCAAGGTACAGAGATTGCACATAAAAATAAAAAACAGTGATGTCTAAATGTATAAGGACCTGTTTTTTTCATTGCACACAGTATGAAGCAGATATTTCATGTTTTCTTTTACACTGATTTTTGCCTTCAGCCCTGCAGCACAGTAGGGGCAGACAATTGGGACTAAAGACTAGTAATGAGGTACAAAACCTGAATAAGGTTGTCAAACAGGACTATAAATCAAAATTTTGTGCAAAAGCAGCACCCAAGAAAGGTCTAGTCCACCCAGAAGATGGAGTGAGGATCAGTCAGTAAAATCTGTATAAAACCTTGTTCCTCAAAGAAAACCTGTTAAAGACCTTCAATCTGTGCTTGTTCAGACACCGCTGAATGTCGTTTGCAGGTTTGTATTGAATAATAATAATAATAGATTTACATGGCACTTTTTCTATTAACGCATACTCAAAGCGCATACAGTGGATCCATTATTCATTCACTCACACATTCACACTCTGGTCATGGTAAGCTACGTATGTAGCCACAGCTTATCATGTAGAGTATTTACAAATAGCTTATTTATATACTGTATTTACAGAGATAAAAGTTGGAAGAAAAGCAAGTATTTACCAGTAACTGATGGAACCACATAGGCTCAAGATGGCTTTGGCATTTTGTCAAGTACTCCAGTGCAACCTTATTAGCAGTTTACTTTCATAAACATTAATATACCACGATTATTCCAAATCTGAAAATATTATGAATATAATGTGGATCATGTAAACTGTATATTCTGAATTAAACTTTGGTACAAACGGACCATTTTCTGACTAAGACGCATGATATTGGCTGATATTTTCCCAGTTTTATGAGGATTATTTGTGTACATATGCAGTACATTTGGAATACAAATCTCATCTGTTGGTTTTGCCAAGAATGTTTGAGAGTCATTTCATGATTCAGGTAAGTATCAAGTGGAAAAAGAACAGGAAAATAAAATAAGTGGCAATTATAATAAAATACTGTTAGGTAATCTATTAAAAAATTATAATTGTTCTTAACCTTCCACTATTTGGATGAGCAAATTGTGCACACTTTGTACTTCCTGTTATAAAAAGGTAATTATTTTTCATAGTTTGTAGTAGGTCAGATTTCAAAAGTTGGTCATTTTTGCAAGATTTTCAAAATTCTGACCCAGCTACAGAAATCAGCACAGGACGGAAAATTACTACACCAACACCCTTCTCCCAAGTGAGGAAAACATAACGTGCTGCACACTTTTTCCTTGGCCAAATATAGTATAAGATTCTTAAGAAAGTTACTGCCCTGCAATTTATATTAGAGGGTCTTTGCGTAATTTGGTAGAGAAATCTCAATGCATTCTTCCGATAATGCAGTTACATTGTTGAATGGACAGACAGACAACAAAACAATGACCTGGGGTGTAACGGTTCAGAAAATTTTCAGTTCAGTACACGGGTCTTTAGTAAGATACATATTGACAATTAATTTAATTGGCAGGGAATCTAAAATGTTCCTAAATCGGAGAAGATAGAGGGTCATCCAACTCTGGCTTCATACCTGTGACGCTGCTCTGAGCTGCCATTGTGGTTCATGTTCAGCATGTGTATGATGCGTGAACCACTTAGATGTCCATCTAGGATATCAAATATTGCACATGGGCTCTGCTTGCGGCCACCCTCTTCATAATGTATGTGTTCCATTTCAAGGTTTGTATGGAAACTTAAGGTGAGTGTTTGCGTTCTTCACATAGGTTACATGTATTTGTTTGGTACATCTCTGTATTGAAGGCCTTGAACTGAAACAGTATGGTACAAACGAATGCACCGTTAGACCCCTTACAACTACAATACCCCTTCAGTCCCATTTGGCTGAGGAGTAAAAATGCACAGACATATTCTAGCATTTAACATTTGACCTAGAACAAAAAAAATTATTATACATATTAACCAATGTTGTTAATCATTAACATATGCCACACTGCCAAAATGAAAAAAGTAAGTAATTCAATTCGTAGATGTAGACTTAATTAATAAAAAAAAAAAAACAGACCGTATCCATAAAAAAAAAAAGTTGTTTTTTGAATTGATCAAAAAACACTGTATTTAAAAATGACAGCTATTGAGTATTCCGTATGCTTTTTTTATGGCTAAAATTGATGAACTACAAAAATTTTAAAAAGTCAATGCGGCACAATGGCACTGCGCAGATTCCGCATTTGTGGTTGTTAGGAAAAGCCCCTGGGCAGAAGAGCAGAAGGTTAACAATTATTACCACATCCACTTGGGAAAGAGGAAGTGAATGGTTTCATATCTTTGATGAAGCCTATGCTGAACCATCTTTGTAAATCGAGGATTGGTTTTATTACAGATTGAGACACACTGCCTCCAGGAATAGAGACAAAGATCCTCTAGCAGATATAGATCATCTAAAGAAAATCCACATTTCAGGTCAGGAGGAGACAAAGCTACTTTTAAACATTATGTGAGAGGATATCAAAAGGATATGGATTTGAGCAAATGTCTGAACACTGACCTACTCAATAAGGCATTTAGAGGAATTAAAAGTAGGATGTCAACAGGTAAAACACACCCTATTGGGATTTGGATCTGTAAAAACACAAACATTCCTTTCATGACACCTAAATATCTTATCAGGAATTTAGTCTTTTTTAGAAAACACAATACGCTGTTCGGTGATATGTTTTTGATGAATATCATGGAGAGGAAGAACTGATTCGATTCTGGACAATTTACCATTTCTACATTGCCCACAAGGGGCCGCTCAAAAGTTTAAAGTTACTAAACACTCTTTTGTTCATATCCCTGGAATTATTTGTCTGATTGACTTCAAATCAAGCGCAAATGAAAGGTCATGACCTGGGGATGCCTCACATCATGACATAATTAAGGATTGGGGGTGTTCGGGGATATACTCCAAGCCGTCACTTCCGACAGCGTAAGCCTAGTTTATGCATGAAATCGAATTATGCGTCTTGACAACCTGAGGACCATATGTGATGGTATGCATTTTTTAGAAAATTTCTCAAAATGTCAACTTTTTTTATTGGAATCTGGTTCAGACAGAATAGCAGGATGTATATTCATTTAAAAAATAGGAAATATTTTGTACTTCATACTCTGCGATGAAATGTAAGTCAAAAGTGAACTATGAAAACACTGCAGTTATGTGCATTTTGCATATCCTGCCAAATTCTGGTATGGGTTTGTATACACAGGCCCAGTGATATCCATGTCCTACTCTCACAATAATTTTAAGATTAACTACAGATTCAGTGACTTTCACTTCCATTGTCCAAATTGAGCCAAATAACACTGCTGGTGTGTCAATGAACACATCTTGCAAAAGGAGCCACAACCATTGGAGAACATCTCTAACTGTAACATTCAAGGATTTCTCTCAAAGCCCTGCTGGGACCACTTGGAGGGTCCAGGAAATGGCAGCTCACCTAGATCATCTTTAAGTTCAAGCTCAGCATTGGTGGGGTTGATGACCCCCTCCACATCAAAGCCAGCCAAGTTACTGACCTCGCTGTGGATAAGGTTGAGCTGTAGAGGGGAGAACGAGGGGGAGGCATGCCAGGGGGTGGGGGTGGGGGGGACCAAGCAAAGCAATTAACAAACAGATTAACACTAGAGCCTAAAAGGAGTACCTTGATATTTTTTGACAATTGTAAGTTGGAAACAACACATTTTCATGCATTTAAAGCCAAGTGGCTGAAGTTTGGATGTACACTGTAACTGTGGTGTGACAGTCCGTTCAGTGTAATGTCTAACTCTGTTTTAGATTTCATTAGACAAACACCAGACACCAACAACTATAACTGCAGGTGTACTTGTTATGTGTGTTTGTTATTGTGAACGGAAAAGGCATCAACTACAGTTGTGTTCAAAATTATTCAACCCCCGCAGTAGATAAGTGTTTTTGCAAGTTTGACATTTATTTTTCATCTTGTTTATAATCACATTAAATAATGACATGTCAA
>JAPTYQ010000007.1:2362655-2375123 GCA_029814465.1 Ostorhinchus cyanosoma | reverse complement strand
CCTCCACTTGGGGCAAAGACTCCCCACCAACCCGGAGAGGGCAGGCCACCTTTTTCCGGTCGAGAACCATGGCCTCAAACTTGGAGGCGCTGATCCTCATCCCGCTTGCTTCGCACTCGGCAGCAAAGCAGCAGCTCATCCTGTTTAATCTGCCACTCAATAATGAAAGCTTCTTTATCTTTTGCGTTATTAGGTTTTTCTTTTGGATCTGAATGTCCAGATCTCATCTTGCTGCCTATTGGAGATGTCAGATCTTGTGCTTTCTCTGATGTTAATTTTATTTTCTCAGTACAACTACAAAAAATTTGTACAGTTGAACTTGAACCAGGATATCTGAGTCATGCAGAAGTCAAATGACTGAAAAAGTAAGTTGAGCTTATCAACTGTGCAACTTCCTAAAACCGAAAGTTAAGTTGAGCATACCGATTTCCTATATTTCTCCTGACAGTTTCCTACATTTACATCATACTGTATTGTGTGACATTGAGTATGCATATGCGGGGTCCTCACAGTCATATAAATTAAGCTTTGCATGGATTTCCACTTTGAGTCCACTTGGAGTACGTGCAGACATCCATGGATTCAAGTATGCCCGACTCTGTGTGGGTCTTTTACATGCTTCGAACTTCAGACCCGGCTTCTGTGCCTCTGTTATGCCACATTTCCACTACGTGGTACCAGCTCAACTTGACATTTTTTAGTTTCCATTACACAAAAAGGGCCTGGAATCTGGTACCTAGAACTAGTTTTTTTATATCTACTCCACCGAGGTAAAATGTGATGTGTAAATACTGCAGACCACTGATTGGACAGACTCTGCATCATTGTGTCATCAATATGTGACCTGCTATTTTAAAAAAACAGATTCAGAAGTTAACAGTAAATATACCGGTAGGCTAATCCACATGATGGCAGCCTGCAAAAGTACACTGTGGTTGGTCGAGGAACTTCAGACATTTCTGTCCTTGGTGGCTGACAAAAAATTCAGTGTGAGCTTGACAGGACAACACGCACCGATGAAGTTAATCAGCAACTCTCTGAGGAGATGTCACGGAACGTATGTGCCACACTGCGTCGCTATGATGTCCAGGTACTCTAAAGTTGGTAGTATCCTGTAATGGAAACAGTCTCCAGGAATAGTATCTGGTACCTGAGTCGAGTTGAGCCAGTTCCACGTAGTCATGTTTACAGATTACCAGGCTGCTGCCATTGCCGTTTGCATTAGCAACAGGGCTTTGGACAGAAGTGATTTGTAGTGTCACACTAGCCATCCCCATAGGGTGGGCAGCATGTAGAATGAGAAATCCAGTTAAAGTATTTCTTGGTTTTTTTGGTCTGGTGTGTTCCCTCAAAGCCCTTTTCACATGAAATATCAAACATATTTTTCCCCTCAAACTGAACAAATACTTTTCTCCAACTTTCCAGATGGCATGCTTAAAGGCCTATCAATAACTGGAAACAGAAGTGATTTCAATGCCTTGCTGCAGGTTTATGCTTCAGCAATCTCAAATGAGGACAGATCCCCACTTTAAACATTTCACATCTTATCTTAACCAATTGTAGCATTAATCACAATCCCCAGACTTGGAACTGTACCTTAGTCTTCCCTCCAGCCTTTTTCCCACTCAGTTTTTTGGCAGCTGGTTTCTTAGCCGATTTAGGTTTCTTCTCTGGTGCAGGTGAGACAGGTGCCTCCAGTTTGCCCTTTGCTCCTCTCTTCTTCGCCAGCAGCTCCGGGTGGATGTTGGGCAGGACTCCACCCGCTGCTATGGTCACACCTTTCAGCAACTGAGATGAGAAGACAAAGCCAGAGACTTAAGTTTCCTGGCTTAAATGGGAAGGAAACAAATTTCATGAGTTTCTGAGTTTTTAAAAAAAATTAATAAAAATTCCACTTTTTTCTAATTTGTGTGGGATTAATGACTATGGTTCTTCAAATATTCTCCTCTTAATACTGATAAAATGTTGAAATCTCTGACCTGGTTTAACTCCTCATCGTTAGCAATGGCCAGCAGGATGTGACGCGGTGTGACTCGGCCTTTCTTGTTGTCTCTTGCTGCATTACCAGCTAACTCCAGGATTTCAGCTACATGAGTAAAAACAAACCAGAGGCCCGAATTGTAACAAGTAGTTAAGACAAATTATAATGAAGAGTGGCCATATTGCACCCGTTCCTGTCCAAATTAATTTACACAGCATTTCTACACGCATCATTTAGGGATAACACAAAGTATGCCAGAAAGGAAAAAATGTAGTGTATATGTATAAATATTTTTCATTTGGTAGGGAGGAGAAAAAACTCATATGCAGTAAATTTACAGCAACATAACACAATAGCTATTTGTAAAAAATCAGTCAAGACAGTTTTATTTTATTCATTCATTCATTTCACAAACTGCTTAATCCTCAAAAGGGTTGGGAGGATAGTGGAGCCTGTCCCAGCATTCAGGGCCCAGAACTGGCACATGCAGACAAACAATTCTTGACTCTCACAGTCACACCTATGGGCGATTTACATCAATAGTTTTATTTATACTAAGCTTGATAGCATAATTCCTTGTTTGGCCATAAAAGCAATATTTTTGGCCAAATTGTTATATCTGCATGAAATTAATCATCAGCATTAGGACAGTAAAGTCACACAGATATCACAATATGGCAAAATATATGACTTAAAGCTATGTAGTCAAATATACAGAAGTGGCAAAAGAACACTTTGCTCCACTAGTAGTACAGACAATTGTGTAAAACATATTTTGGTGAAAGTAGAAGTATTTTACGTTTAGTCTTACATATCCAGATCTATCTCCACACTTGGTTAGCATTGTGTCAGTGCTGTAGATAGGTTTGGCACCTTTCACTATTGTGGAATGAGGCTAAATGCTCTACAGGTTGTTTAGCCCTTTCTTGAGCACAGGATGCTGAAACACTACATTTGCAAATTAGTGCCAGGAGAGAAGTTGTTTTGGTGGAAAATGTGAGTATAAGGGAGCCCTTGTACTGCACAATTAAAGTAACTAAATCCCTACATACTAAATAGCACATAAAAAGAGGTGTGTCTTTTTCAACACTTGCCATTTTAACAGTGTAATCTCAGTTTAGCTGTTGTTCTTTTGCATATGATAAGGGTGTTTTGAAGTAATAATGCACAGATAGTGTGTCATAAACTGGAGGAAAAGTGAAAAGATGCAAGTTCTAAAAAAGAAGAGTAGCCTTTAAAGGCTGTTAGTGTATAAAGTGAACTGAACATCAGGTAAAACTACAAACATCAAGCAAAAAAAAAAAAACATATTGAAAAGAATGTGCAAGTCCACTTTTTATGTCAGAGCTTGAAACATTATATTGCCTTTTCTCCTCAGTCCAGTCTCTTTCATTCCCGTTTTATCTTGTGCATCTTTTATTTCATTTTCCATCTTGTTACATTTGTCATGGGATATTTGCAACTGGAGTCTCGATAGAGCACATTGTCTTTTTATGCATTATTGTCCCGTCCATTTAGATTTAAATCAGTCCTGGGAGGGTATGCAGTAATGCAAAACAAAAATAATTTCTCATAAATGCATTACCACTGAAGAATCTCTTTCAAATTATAGCATAAAAGGTAGTGGGCAAAAACAAATACTTAAAAGGTACAGTATGTAACTCCCATACACGAGGTGGCAGTAAATACGTGAATGAATGCAAAGACAAGCACGATTTCTCTGTTTCTCTGTTCTGCTTACCTAACGGCAGCGCTTTGGGACAAAACATCTTGAGTGTAAGTTTCGCGATTTTCCACAACCTGAACCTGCCCAAATGGCGAACACCTCAACTCCTATGTCATTTCCATCGAGCGATGAGGTAAGTGTAGAAAATAAAAACATTCATGAACTGAACGCGAAGAGATTAAAGGCATCATTTGTCACTCGGATGTCTTGGTTATGCTAGTTCTACTGTTTTGTGTTTAGATGATTCTAGTCGTTTATTTTGCTGTCATTAAACCAGTAGAAATAACATCTAAAGGTACGTCCTTATAGGGATTCAGTGTTTGTTTATCTCCAGTTTTTCAAAGTGACCCACAGCAGAGGAGGACAGAATGTCGGACTAACAGAGAATTCAGTGTCAAAGAGTGGAGGATGGTAGAATAACGTCTTAATATTTGTTTTTTTCCACCTGTACAGGATATAGGCAGTGCAAGTGCTTATGGACTGCAACAGTCACTGTTTTATGAGACTAATTTATTTGTATACCTAATTAAAATTGTTAACCTACATGATCTGCAATGCTGCGCAATTCCTGTAGCCTATATATGAAGTTAATCTCATCAATAAAAGTATTACTTGAGTCATTATTTACATAAAAGATAATTATCTAGCTAGATAATAATTATCTTTGTGTAAATAATGACTCAATAGTTTTAATCTACTCTTACTGGAGGGCAGTTTTAGTTAATATTGTCTTTGCTCTAATTATCAATCATTTTGTAATACCTACAGTCTTCTGCCATGGTAAAAACTATCTTTCTTAAACTTGTATTTGCCTATCCACTTTGTTTATTTTCAGCATGAAGGAAGATGGAAGAACTGTTGATCTTCATGGTGGAAAGAAAACTGTGACCAAGAACCATCCTATTACCCCCCTTACCTCATTTCTACTGCCAAGATGAGGGCTACCTTTCATCACCAACAACACAGGGAAGATGTGACTGTACTGGGCCAAACCATTCAGCCCAGAGATGACAACAGGGAACACAAATCTGCTGTCTACAGACATTTTATATTCAACAAACATCGGTCACATGGTCAGGGAAACACACCAGAAACAAATGTCCTGACCCCTGGACAGTACACAGGTTATAAACCTGGAGTACAAAGTATGTACATTGTTGTATATAGTTCCTTATATTCAATTAGATATATTGTAAGATTTCTTTTAGAAAGTTTTCAAAAGTTTGTATATTTTTGGTGTATCTATTAAAACAGTTGGGCGCTAGTGTTTCAATAGTTGATTCATTTGTTATACAGTTTAACAATGTATAGAATTTCTAAAAAGGCAGAATGAGCTACAATATTAATGTCAAAATCGGTAAAAGGTCACAGTAAGTAAAAATTTATTTTTACAAGTGCATATATGTACAAAAATAAAAATTAACATGAGATAGCCAGATGGTTGATTCCTTCAAAACAGCAGTCTGGAGGGCAGTTCCTTTAAAAGACAAAGTAGAAATATACGCATATGCAAAAACTATCTTGGTCTCTCGGGTAGATATTACATGTCTGGGTGTTCAGCCGTTATCTGAAGACACTCCTGAAATTAAACAGAGTGACAGGGAAAATGTTAAATGCATATGTGAAGCAGTAAACAAAACATAAATCATACATTGGACAAAGTAATCATCAGACAGTTAATCCCCATTTCTCTGCATAAACTTACCTGTGTGTTCCACTAGAACCACTAATGCTAGAACAGTTTCTTCTCATCCTCTGGTCTTCATAGGAGTAAATGTGTTCAGCCTTACAGGTGTCTTTTCAGAACTAGGCTGAATGTACAGTAGTACAACAGTCAGAAAACAAGACCACAAACAGATGGTGGTATGTTTATGGAGCAAAAGGAGGCACCGGGCTAATTAGAACACGAGGCTAATTGTAATATCACTGGATACAAACATTTAAAATATTAAACTTTTGGCCAGTGTATGACCTACAGAAGGTAAATATAGAGACAAACAGGTAACAGGTCTGGTAAATAACTCCATTTCATTATAAACCTTATACCTCCGCTCCCATGGGCTGCAGATTCCAGATTTTCAGACACAAGTGACTAAAATAAAATCTTCAGTCAACATGTATGTTATACGAAACAAGTCAACAGGTCGAATAAAGCACATAGATGAGAAAACTGGTGGAGAACATGAAAACACTAGTCTATCAACAGCACCCAGTCTTCCATTATCAGACCATGTATTAACGCCGACAGTAACAAAACAACTCAGTCCTGAATACTTTTCCAGTGTCGCCCTGGTATACAGACGGTAACAAACGTAAAATAATAGCATCACAATTCAAATTCAAATAGTGTGGACTTACCTGTCCAGGTGAAAACATACTATCAGCCTTCTGTCCTCCACCTTCTTCCATTTGGAATGAACACCCAGGGTTTCCCCCAGTGCATTATAAGCCTGGCGACCTGCCAGGCTTTACCTACCCCCCCACCAGGCTAAGGGTCAGTTGTTCATTTATTTTAAAGACATTTCTACTCGTTACAAGTAGTGCTGGGTAAATAAACCGCGAGTAACAGACTCCGGTACCGCCACCGCGATAGCGCGACCAGCTCCGTCCCGCGAGCCCCTGTTGAAGAAGCGTGTCAGGCTCGTTTGCGAGGGTCCCCCCCAGTGGCCCTACCACCAGGCTTGGCGCGATTTCTGGGGGAAACCCTGAACACCGGTATTCACCCGAGTTTTCTGTCGCCATCAATCATGAAGTTTAATAGTTTCATCGTGTTTTCTTTTCTTCGTGACTTGAGCCACATATATGATCCACTATCTTCCACTATTTTCACGCAGCGTACGAGTTTCAGTGAGACTTCACTCTTCAGTGTTTGGGTTTCTTCTCCTCCTCCTTTAAATGTTACTGAGGGGCTACAGTGCCACTCTTTTCTACCTCCAGCTGCTGGTACAACCAGTGGAGAAGTCCAGTCCGTTCTACAGGCAGATACTTCGACTTTTGTCCTCTGTCGGCTCATGTACAGAAAAAAATGGCTGCAGACATGGCGGCGCCCAGTGAGCTGGACCTGCGCTATGTATATTTAAATGGGTTTTTCTAGGTTAAATGTAATCAAACAAATTGATCTTTTGACTTATCAGACACTATTTTATTCCATTTTAATCAATAATTAGATTGATTATTGGAAAGAATGCTTAGAAAATTCTACACACTGTACCTTTAAGTAAGGTGCGGATGCCAGAAAAACTTTAGGGCAGCCATGAAATGAAATGTAAATAAAAACAAAAACACTAGCAGATTAAAATAAGTTTGATTGTTTTTAAATGAATGCAGATAACACATGCTGAACTATGTGACATCCTATCAAACCCTTAAAGGCTATTTTCCCAGTGTTTGCTGTGCTGCCAACACAAGACTGGACATGTCCTGCAAAGCTCTCAGGTCAAAATTGATCCAAGCATGAAATAAAATACAGCCGGCATAGCAAACCTATATGGAAAAATAAAAGCCTCTCCAACAACAGTCTAACCTTCAGATCTACTATGTCATTAATATTTTAACATCTCACCAGTGAGATATTCAAGGACAGCAGCCAAATAGACAGGGGCTCCCACACCGATGCGATACTTGGGCAGGCCTCTCTTGATGTAGCGCAGCATACGGCCCACAGGGAAAATGACCCCAGCCTTGGTAGACCGCGATGTCTTGGTCGACTTCTTCTTTCCTCCTCGGCTAGACATGGCACTGAAACCGCTACCAGTGTCAGGCTCTGCAGGGGCACAATAACCACAGTCCGCAAACAAAATCTGGATATTACTACTGCTCTTGGTCAGATATTAAATGATAAATATCATCACTTGAGGGTGCAATGGAAAAAATTCCCTGATATTCCCAGGTTGGAGAGCAGCAGACTTTGTGGGCCTGATTAAATTCCCAGGGCATATAGGGACAGTGCTCACGATAAACCAACTTGTAACTGCAGTTTTAAAATGGTGATTAGTTTTGTGATTAATTCTGGCAAATTCACTTAAACAAACAAAAGCTGCCATAGCACTGATCTACACCCCCATAACCCATTAGCCTTCAATATGCAATAATAGTTATTTTACATTCATTTCACTTCTGCTCACTTTCAGTGATTCACTTTCTGCTTTTGAATGATTCGTGGTGAATCCACTTACTTGGCCACTATGTGTGCCAATTTTGATTATAGTATTTCCTTCAATGAATCTTCCCTTCAGTAACTTGAACATTAAGTGAAGAAACTGAATGTTAAATGCAAAGCTCATAGTAGAAACATCATATATTTATGCAGAAATCCATGTTTATACAATGTATGTGCTCTGCTCCACAAAAACAGAGCAGCTATTGGACATAAAATTAAAGATTAAAAAGACTGTAGCCTGTGAGGTATTGTAAGGAAACAACACATTCTGCTTGTGGGAACACAGCAAAGTGTTGTGTTGCTGAATAACCCATGACTGACTGTATCACTTATATTATATAATAATTATTAATTATTACTCCATATACAGAATAGGGTTTTTGTTTGATAAATTCAAACCGCCCTCAGGCTTAAGAGTCTTTTAAATGTCAAATAGGTTGGGGGATCAATTTAGTATGGAGCAGGAGTGCACACTCAAAGTTTATTAACAGCGTGCTCAAACTAGGCTTACGCTGTCAGAAGCGTTGACTAGGAGTATCTCCCAAACTCCCCCAAATCCTTAATGATGCCATGACGTGAGGCAGGTGATGACCTTTCATTTGCACTTGATTTGAAGTCAATCAGACAAACAGTTCCAGAGATATAAATGAGAGTTCAGTGATTTTAAACTTTTCAGCGTCCCTTTGGGGGCAATCTAGAAATGTTAAATCATTCAAAATCGAATCAGTTATTCCTCTCCATGACATTCATTGAAAAGGAAAACATGGAATTTCTAAACCGAATATTTTTCAAGTCATCGCGTTCACACGAATAATATCCGCTGGCGGTCAGACCAAAACATAACATCCGTACCATTCTGTTCAGATGCAAATATGATATATTTCTGAACATTTGATTCCCCTAATTTCCATAGGCTATATGGCATTGTGGAAAAATATACTAAATAAACCAATTACAAACTGAATCATATGACAAAATAAGAATTGATACTGTATGTACCTCCACATCTGACTAAAGATTATAAGATTAAATATGTGATGATGTAAATCATATTTAAAACATAGTGGAACATCACTGTTGACATATGGTCATATATCGCTAAAGCGTAGCCTATACATTACACTTCCTCAAGGGTGGGAATTATTAATTATTTTATGCACATATGAATGTGAGTTTTGGGGTTAAACTGTTAATATATTGACAATCAGATCGTGGATATATATTGAGGACATTACACTATTTGGGAGTGCAGTCAGTTACGTTTTCTGTCTCTAATGAGCTGCATTACTCATCAATTATCCCCACAATCGGCCGTACTATTTCCAAATCTACTCCAGAGTAATGATTTTACGTTATGCCAAAGCCACACTTGACCGTAACACTCATTTTTGGACCGAAACAACGTACAGACACGTCATTTCATCGCAACATCTGCCGCATTTCTCCACTCCGGCCAGGGTAGGTGGCTCCACCGCCACACTGCCCGTTCCTATCGCTGCTGGCCGAAGACTAGACAACCATTTCCGCATGTCAACAGTCCGCACGGCCTCTTCTCAGGTAAATAACACCTCCACAAGGCGAACCGACCGCTAATGTGTAGCCGACAGCTGACGTGGGGTCATTTCGCGTTGAAGTCAGCGAGCTTTCTAAGGAAATAACCCCAGTAGAGCGGCGGTGGCAGCCACCACCACCCCCCTCCACACACACACACACACACACTCACACACTCACACACACACACACGCGCTTGTCTGCCTGCCGGTCTCGGCCTCCATGACAGAATAACACGAAATGACAACGGTAACAGCTCAACCCCCAGAACGGACAGCTGTTCACCCGAGCAGATGCGACCACAATCGACTCGGCACGGCGGTTCGGTTACTTACGAAACAGGCCAGGGAAAATGTCTCCGGTTCTCTGGTAACAAGCCTGGGCAATGTCCTCGTCTCCCACAATCCACAGCGAGCTGAAATATCGGTGCGATCCAGCGCTTCCTGCGGAGCGATGTAGGCTAAATACTAGAGAGCAGAGAGCAAACCTGCTGAATCTCAATCCACTGCCGAAAGGATCTTTAACCCTTTGCACCTTTACTCTGTCCTGCAGAGCACGTGATTTCCCTTGAACGTTCACAGCAAATTAATGCATCTGGCACATTCAGGTTTTGCCTAAGTGAAACTATTAAACATGCAGTTTATTTACTCTACAATACCTCATATATCGACATGGGCGGTGCTTTAAATTCGGCCGCCCATGTAAAAACCTATTCTACTCATAGCATCTAACATTCCCTGTTTTCATCATTTATATCGACTGAATTTTTAAATGATATGCAGATCAGGTTGAGCATGAAAGATCCAGTTGCATAAATTGGATTTGATATTCATTGTTATAAATGTATTAGTGTTTTCATAATCACCTGTAATTCATTCAAGTTTTTATTTACAAACCACAAAATCATGACAAGTTATCCCATGACACCTTACATTTAGAACTGGTCTAGAACAGACTCTTAACAAGCAAATTCAAAGACACGAAATAAAATCCTCCCAATAGAATATACACACTGTCATACCTACCATGTTTAGCACGGACTTTATAGACATTCTCTGAGGTAGCCAGAAAAGGCAATCTTTGGACCATACTGTGAAAACACTTTGAAAGGTGGTTTGGATGGCTTACACAAAGATATGTCACCAGTAGACCAACTAAAAAAGAGAATAATGAAATGATGCTGACACAATAAAACAGTCGTCTACAAAGAAATCAATATTAAATAGAGAGATAGGTAGTACATATAGATGATGCCGAGATAATCTTTGCATACGTTGATTAGTCCACTGTCAAAACTGCAGTGTGAAAGTAAAGCTAACCACTCTAAATATAGACTGTACAATCTAGAGAAAGAAAAAACTAATCTGGGTTTGGACTTTCAGTTTTCTGTTTTATGCCACCATGTTTCTACCCCAGTGGATGCCATCTAGTATTAAGTTGCATTACTGCCTAAAATGAAAGTGGACCAGAGTTAATATCCCCTTCACTACAAAGGCCAAAATGAACAAAACAAGCACTGGTTCTATTAAGGGACTCCAGAGTTTTTTTTACACTAAATATCACACACCAAACCTTTAACAACAGCCTAAGTATTTTCAGAAATAACTGCAAAGAACACACAAAAAAACCTTGTATACATTTGTTTTTTTTTCTTGGTCAATTGCATCTCCTGTATATGGCACTAAATGCAAATCACCATCACTACACAATGTGATTCAGTCACTGAACTGACTTGCTGAGGTAACTTTTGAATGAATTTGACCAAATATATTATAATGCTAATCGTTTTGATGCATCCTTAAATGTCGTAGTAGAAAAACATATCATTGATGTAGGCCTCTAAGAGTAAATGGCAATGTCATTTGGCTGGTGATGTACATTTGGATTGACAATATCCTCTTAACACCGAGTGTAACTGACACTAAGATGTGCCTGTAATATGGTGTTTGTTTATTTCAGTTTGCCCTTACTGCATAAAATGTATACAATATCATAAACCATATAATAAATGATACTAGCAACAGGTGTCCAGGCTTAATGACCAAAGGCCTCAAATGACACACTGAACACTTCCATTCATGTCATTCATTTTCATGACTTTATACCAAAACCTCCCAGACTTTCCCTCTTTAAAGTTCTGACAAAATTTGGGAACTATCTTAACATGTGTGAAATGTGGAACATATTGAATCAGGTTAAATGTCATTGTGAGAGATTAAACACTTGTCCATTTTAGATTTTATAAATATTTACAAATTACACTTAAAGTTAAAACCATCATAGCGATAGCATTGGATTCTGTGTATTCCTCTATGATGCTCTTTGTGTCAAACTAAATTAAAATGAAGTTGGATGATAATGATAATAAATAATGATAATAAGATTAATCTCAAGAAATGAATATGTTTCCATATGTATAATTAAATAAAACAAGAAAAGAAAAGAAAAGAAAAGAAAAGAAAAGAAAAGAAAAGAAGATTTTGAGCTTCAGTAAAATTAAGAAATATAAATGCACAAATACCCACATATTACAGAATGGCTCATCCAGCTCAGTCTGAACGCTGCTCAGACATCACAGCCATCAGTGTGTCTGTGAAAGGAACTGCATGTGACAGATGGGTGCAAAACCATAACAGAACATTGAGCCAGTGCCAGCCTCTGGACACCAGAGAGCAGCACTGAGCTATTGATGAGGCACCGCTGTCATGAGTCATGATGCAATCAGCAACTACAGGGAGCCAGAGATGATACAATTTTTGACCATTTCAGCAATAGTATCCAGCTGCAGACTCGGAGGAGGCCGTTTCAGGCCGGAAGTGGTAAGTTCAGGCAAATTGGATTTTCAAAATAAAGTCCCGGAGGAGGCTGTTTCAGGCAATGGTAGAAATACACCGGAAGTGGTAAGTTTAGGCAAATTGGATTTTCAAAATAATCCTTATTTAAAAATTAAGTTAAGATCATTAATAATCATGAACTTTTTTCAAACTAATTTGAGATAGAATTACTTTTACTTATTAGATGACCTACTTTGCAATACAACTAAAATTAGTC
>JAPTYQ010000007.1:2282938-2299190 GCA_029814465.1 Ostorhinchus cyanosoma | reverse complement strand
ACACACACACACACACACACACACACACACACACACACACACACACACACACACACACACACACACACACAGAGCTATAAAATTACCTGGAAAATTATTTGAAAAAAGAATTCACTCTCTTTTTGTCTATTTTACAATATAGGTGCTGTGAGAAAATGCGGCTCTACCAGATCCGCCACCGATGGAGAAATTTTTAACATGCAACAAGGTGGTTTGGACTGGCCTATGACAGGGAGGGGGACGTCAGGAGATGGAGAGAGCGAGTCAATGCTGAACTTGGCATTAAGTTTTTGTGCTTTTTTTCCACAATCACTTTGACAATCAGTTCAGTTTTTTCCACATTTGCTGTGTTTAATTGTTTAATTCTTTTCATACATATATTTGTTGATATCAAGTCTCTGCTTTCAGGCAAAATCAACTTAATCAGTTCAGGGTTTTTCCTCTTATTTGCTGTGTTGTATCAATTGCTTACATTTATTCAGGTGTGTTTGGAATTAAAACTGTGTCATCTGTATGCAGTGGTTCTTGACTGGAGATCAAGTCATACACAAAGCCTCAGGTTAAAACATAAGCTATGCTAAACAGACATATAGGCCACATTATTTAGCTTCATACATTCATTTGCGTATAGATATTTTTGGTCTTAATTTTTACATACTCAGGAATTAGCCCCTAAAAATTAATGACCTGTCTAGACTGATCTGATCTTGGCATTTTGCATAAAACCTAAATAACAACAACAGCAATAGGCCAGTCAATGACGACAACAACAACAATAAAATTATTATTAATAATAATAATAATGATAATAAAAAACAACAACAACAATAATGCCGTACATAGGGCAAAGCTTGGGATAACGGGTCTGGTACTGATCTGGTAAATGGATCTGAAACACATATGGAATGTGTGAAACAACAGCACAATGGAGCTGGGCCAGAGCTGGACCGTTTCTGTAGAAGATCCGTTTTGCAGATCAGTATCTGTTTTAGCGCGATCTGTGTTTGGATACTGGGGCGGATCTGCCAAACAGTTTCGGGCCGAGTGAGTCAGCGATTGTGTTCCAGATCCGTCCTAGTATCTGTTTGCTATCTGGGAAGGCTTTAATGCGGATCTGGCCCAAAGGTAATTGCTATCTGGGATCTTCTACTGTTTTTGGAACGTTACATCTATCGCAGTTTCCTGTATAATACTTTCCTAATAAAAATAATGTTTTATTTAGTCCTGTATGTCCTAGTCTTGTAATTAAGGTTTCTTCTCTTCTACATCTACTACCACCGCGCCTCAAGCCAACATTTGGACTAATAATATAAAGCTCTCTTCCTTTACTTTCTTTATTCCATTTATCTTGCCACAGCTTTATAATTCCCTTCTTAATAATTGACTTAATTTCTGCCTTACCTATTTTACTCTGAGCCAATATTCTGATTTTAAGGTTTTCTTCGCATATTTATCTGCCAGCTCATTTCCTGCTATTCCCACACGAGCTGGTCCCTAAACAAATCTTATATGTACACCAATTCTTTGAATTTGATTTAACATAACTAAAATTTTGCATACTAAATCATTCCTGTTGCTTATATTGCCTGACTTAAGATTTTCGAATGCTGATAGAATCTGTACATATTACTACTCTTATTGGCGTAACATATTCCACCCACTGCAATGCCATTATAATTGCTATAATTTCTGCAGAAAAGAAAAACACCATCATTTAGAAGGTCCTAAAATGTGACCAACAGTAGCCCTTTCTGCACCATGGACAGCACCGCTAACACACCTGTCAGTGTCTAATCTGAAACTGTTTTCATCAAAAAAACATAAAAACAATTTTTTTAATAAAGTTTTTATTGTTAATCTGTAAAGGACTTTTATTGTGGGGAGACAATTAATTTCCCATCCCACATCAAATCCACCTCACCATAAACAGGCCTTGATCTGCTCATCATCACCTTGATTTGAAGAAACCTATGCCTGTTCTTTTCCTTGAATATTATTTATTAGTAGTCTATGCTCTTAAAGTAGCTAGATGAATGTCAGACATTCATTAAGATGGTCTGTTGATGCTCGATAAGATGGTTAGTTGACATGGTGTCAGAGGTTCATTAAGATGGTTGGCATGCCGTCTGGTCAGATGGATGGTTAGACAATCTTTTTTTTTTTGGGCACTATCTACCCGCCATAACAATGGCGATGAAACCACGCTCTGTAACCCACCGTGATGTTCACCACCTGGCCTGCTTTGATTCTCTACAACTGATTTTATGAAGCTCCTCTTTTGATTGGTGTCTCTTTTACACTGATCCAACACTCTTTTCCTCTGAACCACGCTGACAAAGACTCTGTTCAATCGTGAGCAGCTTCAACTTTTCCGGTTTCAATTATTTCTCCATTTTCTCTCTCATTCTACCACTTCCTGCTTCGCCGCCCTCACCTACTGATCCTATTTACTTGTTATAATATATATGTTATAAATCATTTGCTGTTATTTATTTGTATATTGTTCGTCAGTAAACTAAATTCTATGATTATAAGCCTAATTCTCACCGACAAGCTCCACCAGATCGCCCCCCAGCCTCTCCCACTAAAAAACATGACTGACATCTACAGACAATGGCAGGGATTAAGTTTGTTGTGTCGTAGGTCGCGACGGAGCTTCCACTTATCAGTACAACATCAGCATTGCACATAGGTGTCTTGTTTTGTGGTGTTTCTAGCGTAAAATATTTCCACACCTGCTAGCTGGCTGCAAACTGTGGAATGGATTTCTTGAATGGAGTGTCTCATTACTCCTTATTGAGACACGCCTCCGTTCAGGAAAGCCAGTCCATATTTTGCAGCCAACGAGCAGACCAGCTGGCAGGGAATAACTTGCGGAGTCATTTGAGCAAACAACATTAAAGCACAGACATGGCTCTTGGATCGGAAATCTCCATAGGTTAGATTGGAAATTTCTGATCCATGAATTACTTTGGTATCAGAGCCCGATACAGATACTGGGTCGGATCAGCCCCATCCCTATCACTGACGTCGTTATTACCTCTGCCAAGGATGGTGGAGGTTATGTTTTCATTGGGGTTGGTTGGTTTGTTTTTTACCAAGATAACTCAAAAAGCAATGGACCACTTTTGATGAAATTTTCATGAAATTTTGATAGTGGTAAAAGAAACAAATGATAATTTTGGCTTTTCTAGTTATGACAAGGTTCTATTGTGCCTGTTAGTCTAAGCTCCTGGGTCTGTTGAGTTTCATGATCTAGGGGCACTGATATGGTCCTTATACCTTAGAGCAGGCCAGCCTGCTCATGACCAGATGCTGGTCTTCCAGTCGATCATCCTCCTCCTCCTCAATACCAGTAGGTTCTACCCTGCTGGATCCCTGGAATCCAGCAAAGGAAGCGCAGGTGGCCTTAGGGTGGAAAGGGTCTACCACTATGGGTTCTGTGCCTTTAATCTCACAGCGGCAGAAGGGGCATCCCTGACCCTCTGACTCCTGAAATACATACAAACTCTCATATTAAAATGGACCTCTTACAACAGGAAAGCAGGGTCATGACAATATATAATTACGAAAATGCATAAAAAGATTAAAATGATCAAAAATAAACAGCCAGTAGTGACTGTTTTCATTGTATATATATATATATATATATATATATATATATCTTCTATTAAAATCACATAATATTAAATTTTAGCAGGCAAACCTTAATGAATAAATTCCCAAATTAAACCAAGTTTTAAAATAACAGACGACGCAAATATGTAAAAGCTAGTCTGTAAAGAAAAGGTAATGGAGAAGGCAGTTTTCTGAACTGTCCTCCTACAACTCATGAACAAAACTCCCTGAGATAAAGACGTTTGGAAAGGGAGGATTATCCATTTCATTCCACAAGAGGATTTTTAATTTGTGCAAAGCAAACACTTCTGTAATGCTAAGAGTGATGCTAAGATAAAGCAGTGCTTTACAATAATTATTTACCCATCACTAAAGTCATAGATCAGAACTGACTAGATGCTACTATACTGTTGTGTAGAGGTGTGTTTACCTGCCAGGCAGTCAGACAGGAGGTGCACATCAGGTGTCGGCATGGTTCAATCTTCACATCCTTGTCATTTTCTGCACAGATCTTACAGAGCTGGAATGTGGAGCCCATCTCACAGTAGAGCTCATATTGTTCCTGTTAGTAGAACACACTTTTTAAATTCAAGGATACAAAGATATAGGTAAAAAAAACAACTAAACGACCAACTAAAACGAATACAAATATATAGATATAAAAGATAAGCTACACTAAAACTGATTAAACAGATACACAATAATAATATTAATAGTATCTGATAATACAACCAGAAGATAAAATGATTTAAAGTCACACACTTGTATTAAAAGCCAGTGTAAATAGGCGCATCTCTAAAAGAGATTTAAAATGATCAAATGGATTGTGCATATGCGATATGTTGGGACAGAGAGTTCCTGAGCCTTGGACTTGCGACAGAAAAGGCTTGGTCACCTTTAGTATTGGGGCAGGTTCTTGGTAGGTCTAAAACCAGGCAATTTGAAGATTGCATTTCTCTGGCTGGAATTTCAGTTGCAATTTATTTATTTGAATGAGACAGTGAGCATTAATGAACATAAATGTTTTCACATAAATATAAACACCAGATTTTCACCAAAGGCTAATTTCCATCTGTTGTCCCACACAAGATGTTCCATGAAAAAAGACAGTAAAAGCAAAAACAATAATAGAATTCTACTCACACAAATATTATTAACAATATATACAAAATAATTTCCACATTATTGCAAAATAATTAATGTGTAGACCAGTTATCTCACATCATCGACAAAATAAACACATCTTAATCTATACACACTAGGGATGCAACGGTACAGGGTATCCACGGTTCGATACGTATTGCGGTTTTTGAGTCACGGTTCAATACGGTTCAGATGCAGAGCCTGGCTGTGCACCAGAACAGAACTGGAGCTGATGCAGAGCCTTTAGTAAACAGGTTTTATCATTTTTAAGTCATGTGTCACATTGTTGTGTGTCACTGCCTTCATACTTCCATGTGTCCTATACATTGGAATGAGCATTTCTCAATCAATCCACCAGAGGGCGCCGTGCTTAATTACCATCCTGGACAAATACCATGAAGAAGAGTATAGTTTTTTTTCGAAAAGAAGAACAAATAATAAATAACAAACACGTCTTTCTCCCGCTGTCGTCGTAGTCAACACTAAAACCGAAGTGTTCCCACACCACAGACTAGTAAGAGGGCGATGCCTCTTCATATTTTCTTTTCTCTGAGTCCCGTTCGCTCGCCGTCCTTGTTTGCTTGTTGTTTCCTTGACTCACCGGCTTTGCGCTCAACTCCAGCATTTGCATACGGAGCGCTGATTGGCTGATGAGAACTTCAGGGACATTCTGATTGGCTCTAAAGGCCGAACAGTGAAGGAGAAAAACTACACTGCTCTGTCTACTTGCCTTTGCTCCAGAGTATCTGGAATCGCACAGCTTGCGCTAGCATTCACTAGTTGGACCAAGTTTTAATAACTAAAGATTTATGACAGGCGTATCGAAATACCGCGGTTTGCCGTTGTGTATCGAACTGAACAGGGTGTATTGAACGGTTCAATAAAATATTGAATATCGTTGCATCCCTTATACACACTAGATCTATCATTATCAAAGACATATTTAATTATATACACACATCCTGATGTCCAGTGATGGGAAAGTTCATTTTCTACCTGAACTAGTTCAAAGTTCAGTTCACAAATTCCAAAATGAACTAAATGGTTTGTAATTCATAATTGTTAATAGTTCGTTCATAGTTCCAAAAAATGAACTACTTCGTGTTTTGTTTTTTTTAATATGTTGCTGCAAGCCATTATTTTTCAATATCATTGCCAAAACCCATATTGAACCACAGACCGACTTGGCCAGAGTCAGCCTTATACACTCAGAGGCACGATAGAGAGTGTATTAACCAGCTGCATCTCTGTCTGGTTTGGAGCCTGCAAGGCCTAAGACTGGAAGGGTCTGCAGAGGGTGGTGAGGACAGTGGAGACAATAGTAGGGGCCCCGCTCTCCCCTGTCCAGGACATTGGGCGCAAGAGCTGCCTGTCCAGAGCCCAGCGCATCTCCTGATTCATAGACAGTTTTTTTCCCCCTGGCCATAAGACTGTTGAACAGCCAAAGACATTAAGACCTGTTCAAAACCTGCTGCTGCCCCGTTAGTGCAATATCTTTATTAAATAAATGAATTGCAGAAGGCACTTTAGCTTTTAGTCCTTTCATCTTATATATATATTTATATATTTATTTATTTAAATATTTGTAGTATTTTAGATACTTTTATATGTTGTGAGGTGTGTTTTTATTTATTTCTTTTATGACTGTAACTGTGGTGAGCCAAGCACCAATATTTAATTTAATAAGGTGCTGATGGTGCTTTTATTGAACGATAATACAGTGAGTCTGAGTCAGAGTTCAAGCCAGATTTAAGTATGCTCAGGACAACCTGGAGAAAGATTATGCCTACTGGAAGCGTGTCCTATGGTCTAATGAGCCTAAACTACAGCTTTTTGGCCATAGATACCGTATTTTCACGACCATAAGGCGCAGTCTCAGTTATGGGTGCCATTTCCGTATTTTACAGATACATAAGGCGCACTTGATTATAGGGCACGGGTATGGTAAGGCATATCGTACGTCAGCTGAAAACATACATGCTAGTGCGTGTTTTTAAAAAGGCAGCGGGAGCTAAACGGAGTCTGGTTGTGCTTTATTGAAGTATTTAGCAATGAACTCATTCTTTTTATCACTTCTCATCCACAAATCCATCACAGTCCTCATCTTCCGTATCCGAAATGAACAACTGGACCAGGTTTCCTCTCATTGTCAGAGTCAGTTTCGTTGCAGTGCGGCTCCTCCTGAATGATGCCGGCTTTTGCTTAAGTGTGAACATCAGTGTAAGCAGACACGTTAGCCCAAGCATCCACAATCCATCTACAAATTGTGGCAGAACTCGCCCGGCGCTGCCTTCCAGTCTTAGTAAAACTGTGTCGCCGTTCGCAACTTAACTTTGAATGCCCTGTTTACACTGATGTCCAGCGGTTGCCGTTCCTTTGTTAAGCCTCCTGGAATGACAGGAAGCTCTGAGTTCATTTGCTGAACTTGTTTTTTCACAGTGGCTGTGAGATGGACTTGCATGGAGTCACAAACCAACAAGGACGGTAACGCGTGGAAAAAATCATCTGGTCTCTTTCCGTACACCTCACTCAGCCACTCTTTCATCCAGCCCTTCTGATTGGCCTTAACAATGACCCCGGCTGGAAACTTCTCCTTAGGGAGCATTTTCCGTTTAAAAATCAGCATAGGCGGAGTGCTCGTTAAAGTCAAACAATAACATTTACAGATTTTGGAACTCGGTGCACACATAAGGTGCACCGCATTATAAGGTGCCCCTTCCAGTTTGGAGAAAATAGAAGACTTTTAAGTGCACCTTATAGTTGTGAAAATACGGTACACTGCTTATATTTGGAGCAAAAAGGGGGAGGCATAGAACCCAAGGAACACCGTCCGTACAGTGAGACACGGTGGTGGGAATATTATGCTGTAGGGATGCTTCAGTGCATCTGGAACTGGAAATCTCGTCAAGGTGGAAGGAATCATGAACAAAGAAAGATATGTGGAGATTTTGAAAGAAAACCTTGAGCAGTCAGCAGTAAAACTGGGCCTGGGTTGTCGCTTCATCTTCCAACATAACGATCCAAAACATACATCTCTCTTGGTGAAGAACTATCTCCAGAAGACCAAAGTTAATGTTATTGAGTGGCCTGCACAAAGCCCTGACTTAGGCCCCATCCCAATGTTCCCCCTTCCCCTACATTTCTTCCCTACCCCTACGTTTCGAGTGAAGTTTCGGAGGGGTAGTGTGTCCCATTTCTCTTTAGCATCGAGGGGGAGTGGACATTCTGCCCCTTGAAAACAAGTCGGCTTGGATGCAGATTCGGTGGCTTTTACTTCAAACGGAGGGGAAGAATCTGCCACTTTGCCCCGGCCACAGTGCTTTATGAACGAACTTTTCCAGTGTAAACATATGGTAAACATGTCAACAGGAGCTGGAAAGGAATCTCACAAATATAATGTTGCTTTTCCACTGGTACCGACTCAGCTCGGGTCAGTATTGCTGGAACGTTTCCATTCCAGGATAGTACTGACTTTACCCGAACATCAAAGCGGGTACTTCCATGCTTTCTGCTCAGTGATTTGTTGATAAACTCGCTCGTTTCGTGTTGTCTTGTCTGAATTTTTCCGTCGGCCACCAAAGACTATCTCCTCGACCGACCATGGTGTAGTTTTGGGCTGTTATGTGGATTCATGTACCGCTATATTTACTGTCAACTTCCGCATATACTCTCTTAATTACTGCTTATTCATAGTTAGTAAGTTATATATGAATTATGATCTCAATATGCTTTACTCAGTGTGGGGCTTATAAGGCTAGTACCACAGGAACAGTTTTTCTTCCCTAATCATACTTATCAAAGGTGGTCTAGTCATATAGAGCGAAACCATAGGTTTTGCAAGTGGTTAACCCTTAGGAGTCCATGGTCATGGCCACGTAGATCGCGTTATATTCTTATTATATGTTCGTCATTTTTTGTCATTTTTCAAAATGGAAAAAATGGCCAAATTTGTGGATTCTAATCTACATTTGCAGGTAAAGGCAGGGTTGAACCCCACCTGAACCAGATGTGGAAACTAGGAGGGATTTTGGGGGGAGAGAAAGAGAGACATGGAGATTAGGCTAGAGGTATGAGCGAATTACAGATGTTTTAGTGACTTTGGAGCAAGTTGTACATTTTCTTTTTAAGTACGAGAAAGACAGGGAGTTATATTTATGTTTTATAGTGTTTGTGTAGTTATTTGAACTGTAGGAAGGTGAAAGAGAAAGAGACAGTGAGTTATAGATTGCAGGGTTAGCGAGTTAGCTCGGGAGGAGGACGAGCGGTTATAGAAGAGAAAGGCGCAGAGATAGAGCACACTTCAGATGTGCATAAAAACTTCAATTTGTTTTATCAACTGGAAGATTCTGAAGACAAAGGTGATGAACTTTCCTCTAATTAATCCGAATAAAGGAGTGATGTCCAGGATGATCATATTGACGACTCATCATTTAGATTTGATGATCAGAGGTAAGAAGTTTAACATTTATTACTTTATCTTGAGTTGTGAACTTTATAACCTCTTATATATAATGAATCATCATTATTTGTATTATTATTATTGTTATAATTATTATCAGTGGTGGTAGTATTAGTAGCTGCAGCAGTAGTATCATCTATGCATATAGGAATCAGATGTAGAGAAATGTAATATATTCAATAAATAGAAAGAAAAATTGATAAAAGTATAGAAAAAGAGCATATAATATTGAAGTGTTAGTGAAGGCTTGAAGGGGTAATAACTGTAAATGTGTATGTGTGTACAGATTGTGACAGGTGAAATTGTAATTTAAGTGGTGGATAAACTGTTCTCTAAATAATCTCATCTTTTTTACATATGTCATTATCATGTACAGAGATCAGGAGCAGCCTGGAACCTGTGAATGGAGGCCTGGGTGGAGGATGGGAGGTGGAGTCATGAGGTCCAGATCAGCTTGGACTTGAGAAGTAACAGAAAACCTGGTCTCACGTGGACATTATTGAACAAAGTCATAGTTATAGTAATAGTATAAAAACATCAAATTGTATATAGGTTGCAATTACCCTCTCTGGTACATTTGCACTATTTGGACTGTAAGACTGGGTATTTTTGCATATAACCTGTTTTGAAGAGTGGCAGCCCAAAAACAAACAAAAACCCCCTCAAAAAAAATGCTGAATATAAAACACATGCTTTTTAGAAGATACGTGTGTTTATAGTTTGAATTTATATCAATTTAATCTTTAATGTGTTACACTGGCCCGAGTTGAAGTCTGGAGATTTAAAATAGTGCAAACCTCTGTGTATTTTTCCCCCATAGCTTGTCCTGAGGTGTGGTAGCCAAAAAAGGGGGAGTAGGAAAATGCCTTTGTAAAGGAATGCTTTTATGAAAAATACTTGCAAGTAGTTTGAATGTATCACAATTTTTACTTTATAAATATATTATTTGGAACCTTTGTTCACTTTTGCATGCTTTGAAAATCTTCATTAAGTTTGTGCTATTTGTGGAATAACATATAATTTTTCAAATCAGATTTTACATTTGTCATTTCATGACTTAATGCTGCAATGAATTTACTGTGTGAAGAGGAGGCAACTTTAGATTAGGGAACACATGGCAGTTAATAAGTGCCAAATTTTTTGTTACTGAAATAAGAATAAAGACCCAACTTTAGAATAGGGAATATATTCTGCATTACAAAGACTTAATTATGAGTTATTTGTACACCATTAGTACTTGTAGTTTTGTGTTTCACTCTATCTGAATAGACCACCTTTGATAAGTATTCTTACAGAAGAATAATTGTTCCTGTGGTACTACCACCTTATAAGCCCCACATTGAGTAAAGCATATATTGTGATAATTCATGCATAACAACTTAATAACTATGAATAAACAATAATTAGGAGCTTATATAGGGGAAATTCTTAGTTAAAGGTCAAGTAAGGGTAGAATAAGGTCTTGCAGAATAAGGTATTAATTAATGATTTATAATGACTAACAAACAGCTACTATGCCACTAATATACATGTTAGTAAGCACCTAATTAATAGTGAATATGCGTGTCTTAATGTGCTATCCTATCTTTATATTCATTCTGGCAAAAATCGAGTGGGTTTCTAATACCCATTTTAATTCCTGCTTAATTTGTTATGCTATATAACTAGTTATGTCATGACATTTGCACATATAAGGTCAAGGCTTCTGACGAACATTTATCCAAGTACCCCATAACTGTTTATCAGCAGCAGCAGTTGTAGTAAAAACTGAAACTACGTGCAGACTTCGAGCACATTACCTAAAATGCACAGTTGTTGGTTGTATTAATGAACACAAGTGACTGAATAAGACAGAAAGCACAGTCAACAACCTAGAGGGAGTGGGGAGTTACAGTAAGTGGCTCATGTGTATTTAAAGGGCAGGCGCTCAAAACAACCTTTCTCGTGTCATTAGTCAGAAATACAGATGGATCTGTGGCATTTAATCAATGAAGAATTCAGACCCAAAGCATAGCATTGACAGTTTATGTAAACCACAGGGAAATGTTTTAAAATGCATAATTCCATTTTTCAAAAGCAACATATCACGCCTTTAAGAACACTAATTGTCCATCACACACTCTCCATCAACCTGATCCTCATCACCCTGTGGACTCAGGTTTTGTGTTGTTTCTTTTGTTGTTTGTTTATTTTTCTGTTAACAAAACACTTTCCCTTCATCACCATGCATTTGAGTCCAGTCATTCACTTCGTCTTGACAATTTGCAGATGATCCCTTCGAAGAACTTCACGAATGATGTACTACTGCCCATTCGGAACACCTTACATCTATCTTAAGAATGCCGTGTGAATCTGTGTCTGTACGTCTGTTCGTGTGAACGTAAGGGGCTCCTAATAACATAATGTGTTCTTGTGATTGATTCACCACCTACTTGCAGCCACTGTAGGAACATGGGGTTCTGAAATGGCCTCCTGATCCTCAAACATTGCACATTGTTCTTAGGCTGTTCGTAAGACATACGTTAGGGCCTCCTACAATGGCAATCTTGTCATGTTAATCGAAAATCTTCCACCTGGCTACAAACTAAGGAATAGTCTATGAACTCTCCATGTGGGGGACACAGCCATCATGTGGAAGAAGGTACTGAAGGTATGAATGCTTTTTCAAGGCACTGTAAAGTAGGACTTGGACACCTCTACCAGCTTTTGTGTTTTTCTTTTGTGGTATATGCTGAAGTTGCTCTGTCAAAGATTGTCAAATGTTATTTTTGTTAGACTACATAACCACTAGGCCTAGCTGTTGCTATTTTGCACATTTTTCCATTTGTTTTTCTATTCCTTGGTCACTTTGTCTTCGTAAATACTTTTAATCTTGCACATGAGTCTATTGAGTCTGCTTCACCTATATATTTGAGCCCCATAAATTGCCCCAAGAAGACCTGCTGTGTGTCCTTCCTCCAAATGTGGTTTAGGCCCACTTTTACAATTGCTTAGACAATTGTTATTGCTAGGTGGAAAACACAAAACTAAATGACTGGCAGACTGCAAGAATAGTTGCATCCTAGTGGACAGCTTCTGTAAGCTTTGTGTGTAGGCTTTTTGATTGCTCCATCTTTTTCAAATTTGTATTCACACATAATAATGCATTCATCAATTAAATAATACATAATAAACAATCCTTTTTTAAAATTAAAAGTCAAACTTTTCTTGTCCAACCCTTGCACCTAAGTTTTCTATAAATTTGGGAAAATTTAAAGAACCCACAGACCACCTAAGCCTTTAAGGAAAGTATATGGAACCTGCAAATGTGACAGTAGGTATCCTCAAAGTTTTGAAGGGGACAACATATTCTTTAATATTTTAGTGCCAAAGAAGTTACCAAAAGAAGGCAAATATGTAACATTTTACTATGAGAACAATATATAGACACATGATAATCAGTCTGAATCATAAATCTGAAGTGTGTGTAGTATATTTATTGACAGACACCATATTCTCTGCCTCCATTTTCTATTTTCTTTTTGTTTGGATCAAATTTTTTTTTTTTCCTAAAAGGACATTAATCTGGTACAGAACACACTCAAGAGTAACTTCTCCAATATTTGAAAACGTCAGTGCAACATAAGATTAGACTAAGTATATTGTAGGTGAGAAATTAACAAAAGCAAACCTGAGTAACTTTGATGTGGTCCTGTGGAGAGGGTTCACACAGACCTGTCAGGTCCGGGTTCTGTGCACGACCATCTGGAAACAAATAGCTAGACAAGGACAACCCAAGATCAACAGTGAAGTTACTTTAACTCTTCAGCCTCTGATGTGACTGTAGTGAGTGTTCTGAATGTACAATTTATTTTAAATATTCACAAAAATTCATGCCATCTAGTTGGAGTTCTTGTTAAACAATTTGAAGTGCATTGTTCTACAATGAGAAAGATTATTCACAAGTGGAAAACATTCAAGACATATTTACATTTACAAACTGTCCTATCATGATAAAGTGTGAATAACCTGAACAAATATAAACAACCTGAAATTTCTGAAGAAAAATAAGAGATTGATTTGAACTCTTATTTGTACCTCTTAAACATTTAACAATAATTTGCTTTTTATACCACAATCCACCCAACAAGATCAATGTGCAAAAATTTCATCATTCAGCAACCACATGCATTTTCTTCATGAAATACAGGATTCAACCCCCCCCCCAAAAAAAATCCTTATTTGAGATGTCCATATCAGAGTGACTACAGGGTCAGGAGAAATTATATTTAATAGGATTCATTTTGGACATAAAATGTTTTATTATACAAATTACAAAATCTTTTCTGTCCAAAATAAATCCTATGAAGTATTATTTCTCCTGACCATGTAGTCACTCCGATACGGACATCTCAAATGATTGTCAATTTTTTTGGGACACCCAGTATATTTTGTACTTTTGAAAAAAAAAATTTTTTAGTTTGCTTTGGAAAAAAAAATATTGTGTATTTGGCATTTAGAGGGTTAAAATTACAAAAATGGATGATTATGGTAATAAGACCATGTAGAGGCCAGTAATGTAATAACAACCAATAACGGCCGATAACGTAATAAATCTGCCATTTTTAAAATGTAACAGGCCAATAATGTAATAACTGGCCAATAACATAATAAAAGTGCTGAACTGATAACGTAATAACTTTTGGTCAACTATTGGCTGGTTATTGTGTTATTGGCTTGGTAAAAAAAAAAAAATTGCAAATGTAATAACATATTATCACTGTTTTTAAGTTTCATTTATTAGATATAACTGTGATCACCCCATGATGTACTTGTCTATTTAACTTCATGGTTAAAATGATCTCGAGTCCTGTCTGCTGCTCTGAACTAAGTGGAAGCACGTTTGCAAATACAGACAATGGTATGACATGAATTATGTATGATATGTAACTCACTCTTGAAGATAGGAAAAAAAATTCAGTGTTAAGGATTTTTTGATTTCCCATAATTTACCACTAGACGGCAATGGTGTGATATTGACTTTCTTCAGTTGTCCAAGCTTCCTTACTAGCTAGCACACATGTTGAAAAGTAATCAGTGATTAATTTTCTTTGGTGAATAGTTTATTTTGGTGAAATTCTTGCATATACCCTGTAAAATCTTATATATTGAGTGCAAGAGGATACAACTTTATTGAGAGTGCATTCAAAATTAACTGACTATACCTAGCTATCTGTTGGCTAGTTATTAGCATTATTTTTAACCATTACAGTTTGATACTATCGGGGGGCATAAACATTTTTAAAGAAAAGTGTGTATGTATGTATGTATGTATGAATATGTGTGTGTGTGTGTGTGTGTGTGTGCGTGCATGCATGGATATGTGTGTGTGTGTATGTGTGCCTGCATGTGTATCTGTGTGTATGTTTTAGATGACTTTTGGTAAATTTTATGGAACGGAATGGATGAACTGAATAGATCAAATATGGGACAAACCCTCCATAGATTAAAAATATCTGCCACTGCATTAAAGGACTGTCACTAGCTAGCACTGCTAGAAGGAAAAAGACTGATATGTTTAGAAAGAATATCAACGTTTTGCCTTTGAATTGAAGCTTTGTAGCTTTTATCAGCTGTTTAGCAAGGACAGTAGATGGATGAAAGCCTGGACAGAGCTCAAGATTAACTTTTTGCCTTCGGAGCACCAATGCTTCCAACCCAAAAATGTTGGGCGCACCAGCAAAAATCTAGGTGCACCACTATAAAAAGTTGGGAGCACAAGTAAAACTCTTGGCCATATCAAGTAATACTCCTATTAGAGATGCAAAGCACTGATTAATTTATTAATCATTAATTAGTTGACATTATCAATCAATTAACGATTAATTGATAAGCGGTGATTTTCCTGAGAAACTGAATTTCTCTTTCAATGGTATGTAAGAATAAAAACTAAATGTTTTTATATACTTCATGAAAAAATGTCAGATTCCTTAATCATGCATTTATTGGACCATAAGATACAGTTCACGCAATCACATTTATGGAGTTGAAACAAAATAAATTCTGCAGAGAAACTCAATAAAATAAATGGATCTGAAGAGGGGCAGTTGAGAAGAAATGGGCATTTCTGACTTTTTTCTGACATGATGGAGCAAGAGTTGTGTGTGTATGGGACTCCTCCGCACACACGCAGTTCGGGGGCGTGAATCATGGTCACCTGACTCCCAGTGCACATTGCACCACGATTACAGTGGCCTGCCAAGCCAACGCAGTGCAACTTCCGGGTTACACATAAGCAGGCAAATCACAGCAAGTCAAGTATTATGTTACTGCTCGTGTCAGCTGGCAGGGAAGGTTATTTGATTGCTTGATTTTTTTTTTATAGGTGCACCGGTGCAACTGTGATTTCAAATCTAGTCTCACGTCCAAAATTGCCGGTGTGTATGCGACCATTTTGGTTGCAATCTTGAGCCCTGCTGGATAAGGTTAAGTCATGTGGCCTTAGGTCAGTACAAAATTAAGGACATCTACTGGAGGAAGCATTGACTATTTTTAGTTGGTATTTCATTGTTTGTTGGCTAATAACCCCCCCTAAACAGATAGCTCCAGAACTCCTGTCCACAGAAAAGTGCAATGAATTTGCTTCCTTTTTTAGCGAAAAAATCCAATCTATAAGATCAAACAACACAACTCGGCAAAACAAAACAATAATGATGCAATGCATAAAACCTCTCAGAAATAACAACCACAATGTCCACATTTGATACAGTTGAAACTATACAGGAAAACAGTTGAGCAGCTTAAACCATCAACATGCTGTTTGGACACAATGCCATCAGACTTTTTAAAACTATTGTGAAGTCTGTCCAAACTAATCTGCGGCAAATAATAAATAGCTCACATTCAATCAGGTACGTTTCCTAAAACCCTAAAAATAGCTGCAATTAAGCCACTCTTAAAAAAGAGAACACTAGACACTTCCATGTTCACCAACTACAGACCTGTCTCTAATCTGCCTTTTATGTCCAAAATCATTGAGAAAGTGGTTTTTAA
>JAPTYQ010000007.1:2205495-2217319 GCA_029814465.1 Ostorhinchus cyanosoma | reverse complement strand
TAGATAGATAGATAGATAGATAGATAGATAGATAGATAGATAGATAGATAGATAGATAGATAGATAGATAGACTGTTGGCTTTTGTTTGTTCTGTTCATATTTTCGCTGTTGCTCCAGTTACTGGAAGCATTAATTCAGTACAGCAGGGCTGAATTATGGAATGTTGGGAGGAACTTCATTCAACCCTTGAACCAGATTTCATCCCACCAGAGATCCAACGGATCACCACAGCTCTCGCTATCCCCCCTGGCCTAGGAGATGGAGGAGACACCGCAAACTAAAGTGAGGTAAGAGGAGCAACATGCATGCTATGCTACTTACTGACCTGCACTGACCAGCTCTTCCCAGTCTTTTCCTTGTCAGTGTCTAAAATGGACGAGATCCAGCTGAGGATCGCCTCGCGGAGGATGGACAGCTGTGTGGCCATCATCACTGAAACCTGGCTGGATGACAACACACCTAACGCCGCGGTGGAGCTAGAAGGATGCTCTTTGTTCCGAGCAGACAGGACTGCAGCCTCTTATAAATGCAGACGCAGGGGGCTCACGGTCTACATATAGAACTTCTGGTGTCGAGCAACACACATCATCGTAACGCACTGTACACTTGACCTGGAGTTCCTGGCTTTCAAATGCAGGCCATTCAAGATGGTGAGAGAGTTCTGCTCCATTCTGATTATAACTATGTATATTCCATCACAGGCTAATGCTAAGCTAGCACTAGAGGAGCTGTACTGTCTGATCAGCTCATTGGAGGCATCTGGGCCCGCTGTCTCCATAGTCTATAAAAGACCGGCGTCTACCATACTTCGTTGGGACTCTCTCTGCCATCGCATCCAGCCATTCCACCATTCTGTTCAATCCTCAACCTGAATGCGTCTTTGTAAATTTAATGTACATAGTGTGTAAATAAACGTGGAACTAAAAGTAGTGCTTCCAAAATTCCAGAAGACTATACACTCTCCCACCAGAGACAATACTGGATCGAGTTTATTGCAACATCCCAGGAGCTTACAAGGCTGCAGCAGCTTCTCACCTGGGCATGTCAGATTACATCTGTGTGGAGTTGATTCCAGCATATAAGCCTCTGATCTGCAGGACAAAACCAACCACCAAGACAGTTCAGGTATGGACTGAGGAGGCTTCCTCTGCACTACAGAACTGTTTTGAACTCACTGACCGGGAAGTGTTTAAAGATGGCTCAGACCTGGAAATGTACACATCAACCGTCCTGGACTACATGCACTTCTGCACTAATGCTGTCCTACCCACAAAGTCCATCAAGGTGTTTCCAAACCAGAAACCGTGATGCGACAGCACAGTGCAGTCTCTGTTCAAAGCTCAAGATGCAGCCTACAAGTCAGGTGACAGGCTGGTCTATAGCAGGGCCTGAACAGAACTGAGGAAGGGCATCCAGCAGGCCAAGTACAGGTACAGAAAGTGCACTGAGGAGCACTTCGCTGACAACAATCCATGTGAAATGTAGAGAGGCATCAGAACCATAACAGACAACAGGAACAGCAACCAGTAGCTCAACCATGACCCCACTCTGCCCACCACCTTAAACAGTTTCTTTGCACACTGTGACACACCTGGCAACAGAGATACTGTACATCTTCCACAGCTGGAGGTGCAGGCCCAGCTCCTTGTCCTGCAGCAACATCAGACGAGCTCCACATTGAGGAGGATTAATGTCAACAAAACCGCAGGACCAGATAAGGTGTCAGGTTAGGTTCTGAAGCTGTGTGCTCATCAGCTGGCTGGAGTGTTTCTGGACATATTCAACCTGTCCCTGCAGCTCGCCTCAGTTCCTGTGTGCCTCAAATCCTCCATCATTGTGCCTGTGCCAAAAAAATCTGCTGACACCGGTAATCATGAAGTGCTTTGAGAGGATCGACTTAAGTCACATCAAGGACGTCACCCCTGCTACTCTGGACAGGGATCAGTTCACCTACGGGGAGAACCTATCGACAAAGGACACAGTCTCATTGACAGTACACCTGACTCACCTGGAGCATCCTAACACCTGTGTCAGGATGTTATAGGCCTATGTCACTTCACTATTGATAACTGGAAGTAGAAGTCGAAGCAGTGTGCTGTCATTTCTGCAACATGGCGATTCCTAGTCAGCGCTGGACAACTTCCTTCCATCATCCTCCCAAAGTTGGACAAGACAATGAGGTGAGACTTATAAATGAGCACTCAACAGTGAAAATGTCAAAGCTGGACAAGGGACTGGAAAAGGGACAAGTTCTCTAACAAGAATTTTATCTTCAATTATAGAGGTGCTTTGTGCATTCTGCTAGCTTGTGAGGCTAATAGTAGCTAATCACTAGCTGTCAGATAAATTAAACTAATAATTTAGACTATGGACAGCTACCTGTTTGAATAACTTTTGAGGCTGATTATTAATGTGATTAAAGTAGTCTGGCTTTCTCTTGGGGATATAAGTGGCTTAAAAAATCTTTTACTTGATGAGCCCTAAAAGGCTCTAACAGTACAAAAAGAGAAATAAGTACGGGTCAGTGTGAAGTCATATGTGATTAAGCAATGATTTTGTTACCATTATTATGTGATACTCTTTATCTTTTGCTGCAGTGCTAGAGTTAATGAAAGATAAGTGGTAGTGCAGGCAAGGTGCTACCATTCAATGCGGAAGAACGAAGACCCCCATACACTTCAGGTTCAAATGTTGAGAAAAGCCAAACCTGAATCCGAAATCATGCTCTATTCAACAATATGCTCTTACTGGATTCCCATAGTCTTATCTGCATACCAACAGGCATAGCGTGTAATCTGTCTGACTTCCTGTTGAATTTCATAGGTTTAGCACAATGCTAAATCTGGTGCACTCATCTCTTTCGTATTTCCCCTTTTGAAAAATATGACTCAAAGTGCACATTGTTCCTAAAACAACTTGGGGTTGCACTGTATTTTGGGTTTTTTTGCCAGGGGGAATAGGGGTTTACAAGTAAATGCCAAAATGTTTACAAATATTCTTGTTAATATTTTGTTGCCTTTTGATGAAGAGAAAACTTAACTGAGTTGATGTACTGTTTGACCTCACTGTGAAAAGCAATAAAGGAAGTTTTCCTATGTGTGAACTTACATTTGTGAATGTGGAATTTTGCCAACAGAATGATGAGATTAATAATGACTGTTTCATTAGGTTTTGTCTTATTTCTGTTAAAGTCAGAGAGGCCACAAAGCATGGTTGCACCGGTTTTTAGCCTCTTCTGCCCACTTTTGGAGACGTGTTGGCTCTCCTCATTCAAAGTGCATAATACACATGAACATGCTTCATGTGTCGTATGCACATGAATATTAAACGAAGGCCCCTCATCCCTCCTAATTAGCCTCACCCAAGACTTGCGGGGCAGTTCATCTTTTGGAAAATCATGTAAATGTAAGAACTTTGTTTAGATCTTAGCAGCCCGGTACACTACAGTAACAGTAACAAAAGAAGGCAGCCATATTGTACACCTAGCACCCGCTGGAAGTGGTCATACACTGCTCAGTGATTTTCCACGTCCTGGAAGCAGGAAGTGTGACATAGGCCTATTTGTGGATTTCAGCTCAGCTTTAAATACTGTGATCCCGGACAAGATGATACACAGCCTTGGACTGTATGCCCCTCTATGTTTCTGGATCAGTGACTTTGTCACCCACAGGCTGCAAGTGGTGAGAAGTGGGGACCGTACATCGTCCACACTGATCCTGAGCACAGGCACACCATAGGGATGTGTGCTCAGCCCAGCCCTTTTCACCCTGTTTACTCATGACTGTACTGCTGTTCACTCCACAAACAGGGTTGTGAAATTTGCAGATGACACCACCATAGTGGGTCTCAGATCAGACAATTATGAGACTAACTACAGAGAGGAGATCCAGCACCTGATAGGATGAGCAGGGTCCAACTGGGCATTCTCATCATGACACAAGATGCATTCCTTGTAGCATTTCAGGGTCTGTTTCAGGGTCTGTTCATCCTGAAATGAGGGAAACTCTTGAGTTTTCCGTTTCACAAAGGAAGGTAACTCAAACCAGAGACAGAGGGGTAACTCTAGCCTGTTTCACAGACAGAGGTAACTTATGCCACATTTCCACTGGTACCGACTTGACTTGACTTGACTTGGCTCGGCTCGACTCGGTATTCCTGGAGAGCGTTTTCATGACAGGATAGTACTGACTCTACTGACTTTATAGTACCTGAACATCATAGCAGGGTGGTGCATACTTCCGTGTCGTCTGCTCAGGGAATTATTGATAAACTCGCGAGTTTCATATTCTTTTGTCTGAATTTTTACGTCGGCCACCAATGACTGAATCTCCTGGACTGACCATGGTGTAGTTTTGGGCTGTCAACTTCTGCATCTGTATTTTGTAAACTGGCGGGTCACATAGAAACATGTTCAAACTCACTGTATGAGCGAAAAAGAAAGGGGCGTTCCAGTCAACGAAAACGATAACACCCACCAGCACGAGAACACCCATTTGTGTCTGCAGCTGGATGATATTGGATGGGATGGTGTTCAGGCAACAACCTTGTCTTGAATACCAGCAAGACCAGGGGGATGGAAAACACCCCTCTCCTTATTCATGGTGAAGAGGTGGAGCAGGTGGACAACATCAAGTTCCTGGGTATCCACATTACATCTGACCTCACTTGGTCCATGCATACAACCTACCTGGTGAAAAAGGCCTAACAAAGGCTCTTCTTTCTCAGGAACTTCAACAGGACTTGACTCTCCTCTCAGCTCATGACAAACCTCTACAGAGTCACAATAGAAAGCATCCTCTGTCTGGGTGAAACAGTGTGGTATGGGAGCTGCACTGCACAAGACAGGAAGAACTTGGCCTGGGTGGTGAAAACAGCACGGGGAACTGTGGGGATTCCTCTCCCCACACCTGGATACAATATACGAAAGCCAGGTCCAAAGGAGGGCTGGTCGTATACCTGCAGACCCCACCCACCCAGGTCATGAACTTTTTGTGTGTCTTCCGCCTGGAAAGAGGTACTGGAACATTAGAACCCACAAAAAAAGAGACACAGCTTCTTTCCCATCACCCCACCTTCACCCACACCCCTACCCCACCCATAGACTGAGCATTAAACCCCTGTCCCCCCACTCACACAGCATTGCACCTTTGCACTTTAACATACTGTATTATATGCAATTACTTCTGCCTGTTTCAACTCAGTTTAGATTTGCACTGCGACTTTTTATTCTGTTTTTACTCTATTTTTATTCTATTTTCTAATTATTTATTTATTTAGATATAGCTCGTATTATGTGTTTCTTTCATATTATGTGCCTACTGTGTGCCTTAAGCTAAAAGCTGCTGAATGAAATTTCATTGTGCCTTGCATAATGACAATAAAGAATCTTGATTCTTGATTTATTCTTTAAAGTTGTGTAAACTTATCCTTGTGAGATACACAAAGATGCAACTGTTATTCCACATGTCCGCCATTATCTGATATAAGACTATTATATCCTGTGTATATCAATGTTCTTATTTCATATATCAGCCAGTCAGTTATTGGCCAATATATTGGATATCAGTCGATATATGGAGCATCAGCTTTTTTTAGTGGTATTCACATTGGCTCCAAAAATCCCATATCGGTCAGGCACTAATCTTTACCAACACCCTGCACATTATTTATAGCTGATGCTATAAAGCTGATGCTATATGGTTGATGCTATAAATAATAAGCTGGGTGTTGGTAGGGATAAGTGTGGCACTCCAAAGCCAGTAAATCAATGGTCCTTGGTAGTTCTTTTTTCTTTTTCTTTTTTTGTTGTTTGTTGGTAGGTTTCCATATAGAAAAATTTTAACTTTAGTTGAACATGTACCATATCTTTTCTTTCATGCCAAAAAATCAATAAAAATATTAAATTTTTTAAAATGCATTTTCATTCATTCATCATGTGAACCCACTTTCATCCTCGCTAGGGTCATGGGGGTCATTGAAGCCTATCCCAGTTACTTATGGGCAAATGCGGGGTACACCCTGGGCAAGTTGCCAGTTCATTACAGGACTGACATAGAGACAAACACCAGTCACTCTCACAATCGCACCTATGGGTAATTTAGATTAACCAATTAACCTATCAGTACACATCTTTGGATGGTGGGAGAAAGCTGGAGTACCTGGAGAGAACCCACGCAGACAGGAGGAGAACATGCAAAGTCAACGCAGAAATGTCTCACCCATTGACTGGTGTTGGAACCACCCAGGACCTTCTTGCTCTGAGGCACGAGTGCTATCCACTGCACCACCATGTTGCCAAAACTGCATTTTATCAATCATAAATAAAACAGAAACAATTAATTGATTAATTGCCTCAAATTGATTTTTTTTTAATCGAAGAATCGAAGGCTGGTTTCCTTAATTTCACTGCCACTAAACATTGGTCCTACTGTTGTGTTTCACACAGACGCCAGGACTGATACAAACAACATGGAGCGCAGCTCAGATGAGACGAGGATAAAAAGTCTGAAAATGTCTATAAAATGTCTAAAACGTCACTTTTCTTTGGAACCATCACTTACTCCTTTAAACTTTTAAGCTTTACAAATATTTGTCTTTAGTTTTTAAAGTTGTATGTTAATTCCATCTTAAACTGTTAGTAAGTTGGATACAAATGTGTTGAAGACTGCAGTGCAGGGTGACGCCTCCTACGTAATGGCAGCTTAGCTCGACTGCTCCTTCAGAAAATGTATAAATTACCCCCGTAAAGCCGTCAAAAATTATATTTTTTATAAGAAAAAGACAAGGAAAACATGGGGAGATATGGGAAAAAGAGAAAGAAAGCAAAAAACCTCAACTGAAGAGGATGTAACCCGAGAAAAGGATTGGAGGTAATGGAGAGGATAAAATAAAATAATCAAATTCGCTCACTACACAACAAAAGAAGAGATTCTGCGTCAAGCATGGACAAAAAAAAAAAAACTGTGTTATTGAATGAAAGAAGAATTTACTTCGATCAGGATTATCCCCCTGTTATATTACAAAAGCGTAAAGAATACTCTAAAGCAAAGAAAGTGCTGCAACGGGAAAAAATCAGATTCCAGACCCTGTTCCCTGCTAAATTAAGAGTATTCTATGAAGACGGAACTCGAATGTACCGAACAACGGAGGAAGCCACCGCAGATATGAACAGCAGAGGATTTCAGCTCACCGTGATAACACACAGAGAGAGCCTGACGGAGCAACTAACCTGGACGGCATGGAATGTGGCGGGGGACCGACAACAGCGACGAACTGGAGGAACTTGTGAAAAAGGCATCAGAGAAAAACTCCAGGCATTCAGGAGACACACCTCTCCCTCCATAGAGATAATGTGAAACACTAAAGTCGTGGTAAGATGAACATGGTATAATTAATGACATATCCATCTCTTTCTCCCTTGTTAAAGGAGAATAAATATATGAAGAGGGACAAGTTGAGGAGCTTTGTAGTAATGGAGGCAGATACAAAGAGCAGTCTTAGGGGCCCTCAGCCCATAGTGGGGAGAGGTTTCCCCCTATTGTTTGACATCGTTACCAACTCAGCTCAGGGTCTTCTACAAGAGACCCCTACCTTGGAATCTTTCTTATGTTTTAAGTTTGTTTATGGTTATTCAATGTTGTTGTTCATAGGGAGTTGATCTGATGTATAAGTTTGTGCTTTCTACAACGGAAGAATTTAGTGTTAACCAGATATGGCCAGCGGTAACATAAAAATAATTTCCTTTAATGTCAATGGATTAATGAACCCAGTGAAGCGTTCTAGAATCTTAAACAAAATGAAGTGGGAACAAGCTCACATAGTGTATTTACAAGAAACCCACTTGAAAAAAGTGGAGCATGAGAAATTGAAGCGAACGGGATTTACAAAGGTATTTTTCCTCATCATATGAGTCTGGGCGTAGACGTGGAGTAGCCATTCTCTTTTCAAATAAAATACATTTTGAAAAGATGTTTGAGTTGAGGGACAAAGAGAGAAGTAGATGGGAACTTAATCACTCTAATGAACGTATACGCACCCCCAGGTAGTGACTTTAATTTTTTCCACAAAATAGTTAATATATTGGTAACCAAAACAAAAGGTATTAAGAGAACTCAATATACGATTACAACCAGAACTTGATAGTTCCAATACCAGAATCAAACTTGGAACAATAGAAATAAGTGACCATGCACCCATACATTTAGTTAACCTGAATTTGCAGCCAAAAATCCTGACACGGAAACTAAATTCAAGTCTCCTTGATGAGAATCACTTTAAAGGACAAATTAAAAAAGAAATTCAAGATTTTCTTGATATCAATGACAATGGAGAGGTCTCACCCCCTATGCTCTGAGATACATTATAAAAGCTGTAGTAAGGGGGAAAATTACAGCAATTGCTGCACACAAGAAAAAGTTAAGAAATAGAGAAAGAGAGGAGTTACAAAATAGACTAAAGGATTTAGAAAGAAAACACAAACAAAATTCATCACAAAATACATTAAAAGAAATAAAGAAAATTAGAAATGAAATGAATGAATTAACCACACTGGAAATTAAGAAAAACTTAATGTTTCTAAAACAAAGCTGGTATGAGAAAATTATATCTAGATGGCAAGGGAAGAGACCTAGAGTAAGTTTTAAAACCTTATAATTAGCTAAAGAGAAGGGAGGATGGGCTTACCATCCCTCAGGGATTACTATTTCGTGGCTCAGATGAAGGCAGTGGTTTGTTGGTGCAATCCAACATACAATGCCCAATGGAAAGACATTGAAGAAAAAACATTCTCTTGCCCCATGCAAGCCATTTTAGGAGATGAAAGTATCCAAAATTACATAGATTCTGCTAATAATCCACGGGTAAAATGTACTCTCAACATGTGGATAAATCTTATCAAAAGACACAAGTTGGACAAAGATATTGTTTTACTTAAATGGTATGGATATGATTCAGATTTTGCACCCAACAAACTAGATTCACGTTTTAAGCTCTGGACTTTAAAAGGAATGACAGCTCGATGTAAAATAATTAAAAACGGAACGCTAATTAGTTTTGACAACCTTAAAAAGGAATACTCACTTGAAAGACAAGATTTCTCTCAATATTTACAATTACGACATTACATACACACAAAAATAAAAAAAACGACTGGTGCGAATATAGATTTCCTAGAAGTATTTAAAAAAGCACTGGGTGGAAATACTAATAAGAGAATTATTTCATCATTGTATAAGGGTCTGTTGAATCTAAAGTTCCATTCAACTCTACATGTGAAAGCAGCATGAAAAAGGAAAAGGAAGGAGGAATCAACATATCTGAAGACGAATGGACAGGAATTTGGAGATTCCAATGGAAATGTACTAAATCACAAAGTTGGAGAGAATATAGATGGAAAACTTTGATAAGGTACTTTATCACACCATGTCAGAAATCACACTATGAGGGAACTCCTGTGTGTTGGAGGAATTGTGGAAATCACCATGCAAATCATTATCATATAATGTGGGAATGTGATGGTATTAAACAATTTTGGAGAGACATTCATAACACCCTACAAAATATTTTTGAATGTCTTTTACCTTTTGAAATCAAAACTTTGTTTTTTGGGTATATTCCACAAGAATGGGGGAAGAAAGACAAATATTTAATTAATGTGTTGCTGATTGCTTGTAAAAAAAAAAAAACAGTGGCCAGAAAATGGTTATCTCAAGAAAAGCCCTCACTGTCGACATGGATGGACATAACAATGGACATTTACAAAATGGAAAAAATAATTGCATTGGTTCATCATAGACTTGAAGTTCTGGCTTCATGTTGGGAAAAATGGGTTCAATTTATGATAATCCAGAGGCCTGATTTTATTTTATGTAAATGAACAATCATTGTTACATGATCACTCCCAGATGTTCATTGTTATAGACGTGTTGTTTATTTTATTTATTTACATTTTTTTCCCCGTTTTATTTCAACCTTTCCGCCCATCGACGTTTGAGTAAAGGTTTACGTTGGAGATATAGATGTGTGAAAATAGGATCTCAATACAAGAGAAATTCAAATGAATGTCCAATGTATGTATTGAAAACTGTAACTACCTAAAAAGGCATGTCAATGGAAAATTATAAAAAGCAATAAATAAATAATAATAATAAAAAAAAGAAGACTGGAGTGCACATATTAGTTGTAGATGTCTTTTGAATTTGTTACGTATATCTATAGACATTTTTATTTACTTTTACTTTTCTACTCTTTGTGGTTGTAGGTTCAGCTAGTTCTGGACTAAAGGACAAGTTGTTTGACACCTCTGATTTTACTATTTTTTTTTGCCTATTCAAAAAATTGTTTTGTAATCGATTGATCATAATCAATACATTAATTGATTATAAAATAACTGATAGCTGCAGCTCTAAATGAGAATTTCTCACTTTTTACAAGACTGTAAGTCTTAAAATATAGATGACCTGAGTCGACACTGAGGATCCCTCAGAGGGTAGTTGGTGTAAAAAGCTAGAATGTAGGTGTGGATGACTTACAGAGGGATTAGTCAATATGCAGCTCTGCTGCAGAAGTGAACACCTGGAGGACAAAGTGAACTGAATGACATCAAAGAGGCCACACACTCACACATACACTCCTTGAGTGGAGATGAGTGTGGCTTTCAAAGGCAGCTTCTGGCACAAATCTCCCAAGGTACAGCCTTTGTTCTCTCACAAAAATAAGGAAGTGCTGCAAATCTCCTTAGAGGCCCTTCTTTGTGCATTAGTGAGCTCTTCCTGAAGAGCATATCACAGCTCCAGGTCAGGACCTTCACAGGTCTCCAAGATAAGTCATGGTAGACTCACTGTTGATTTTATCCTTGAATCCATGACCAACACTGGCTAAGCATTTTTACTGGCCCCAATAAATGCATTTTGCAGTGGTTCCCATTTATTTGTGCCAACCTGCCAAAATAGTGTTTGTCAAAAAAGTTGCCCACATATAGACAACATACTGTGTATTTAGTAAGTAGCAAACCTATTTAGTGACAAGAAGTTGATTAATCAATCAATTCAGATGATTAATCAGTGCCGACAGGACAGTTTAGAAACTCAGCTCTGTGTAAAAAGGCTCTTCCAGTCACATGGTGGTGGATAAAGCTAGTTAGTTACAGTTGTAAAACATACTCTTTGACTCATAGTTGCACCTAGTTATTATGTATACATTGAAGCCACTGCTCATTTTATTTATTTCCAAGAAGAATGTTCAAGATGTTCCAAAAAGAATGGTCCAAGAATTTCACCTCTAGTGGCGCAGTACAAATGCCCCCAAGTGTCCCTCTAATTATGGCATCAATTCGGGGAAGCCACAGAACAGAACCAGTGTCCTATCCCATAATACCTAGCTGCAGTACTCGGGCAACCGAGCCCACTTTGAACACTCAAATTTTTTCAAAGTAAACACTTGGGCCCCTCAGCATTGGGACACTCACTCAAGAGCACTAGGGGGGCAGTCAAGAGGCAGGGGGCCGGGGAACACGGGAAGCTGGTAGCTCTGCAGTGGGGCCACCTCAGCCCAGCCCCAAGGTCCAACTTTGAGAATTTTAACTACAAATTCAGAATTTTTCAACTTCAAATTTAAATCCAAATAACTACAAATTATCTGTTGAAATTCTTGGAATTGTTCCAGTGATTTTCACTGGACATAAAAAAACTCTATAAGTGTTTAACACCATTCCCTATAAAGCCCAACTATTATTCCTTTTTTGCCCAATTTAAAATGGTTCTTTATCAACTACAGTTACTATGTGCAACTCAGTATGTTACAAAAACCTCAAGGAAAACATGATGT
>JAPTYQ010000007.1:2156027-2167324 GCA_029814465.1 Ostorhinchus cyanosoma | reverse complement strand
GCTGTTTCATCAGTTTGGTTAGTAGGCCATAGGACCCACTTCAAACGCAATTTTGATAATAGATTAACGGCGGTATTTTTTATTTCGCTCGATAAGAGTCTCACATTATTGCAGCACGTTAACGCCGATAACGGCCCACCACTAATGTAAACGTACTGACTGTGACAAAAGTCTCTGTCGGCTGTTTTCTGTAATCCTCTGTATGGACTTCACCTCTTACCCCTTTTACACTGAAACAGTTATAGTGTCTCAATCTCAGGTCTCAGATGTAAGATTACTTAAAGCCCTGCAGCTCAAGACCTGCATGTTGGAGTTTATTCCAGTGAAAGAGAAGGTTTCTTCCTTCAGCCGAGAACTGTGCTCAATTATGTTGCCAAGGCAAGGCAACAGTTATTTGTTTAGCACAATTCATACACAAGGTAATTCACAGTGCTTTACAAAAATGGAATAGAGACAGGTTAAAAACACACAATTACAGTTAAAACATAATCAATAAAACATAAATATCAATCAATTAAAATAATCAGTTAAAATATAGTAAAAGAGAAGAGTGCAGATAGAACCCTTTCAGTTGTATGCAGTCAAACAGAGCCCTTTTCAGCCTGGACTTAAACATTGTCAGGCCTGTCTGACGTCATCAGGAAGACAGTTCCAGAGTTTAGCTGCATAGAACTGAAACACAGCTTCACCATGTTTAGTCCTGACTCTGGGCTCCAGCAAAAGGCCTTTCCCTGAAGTTCTCAGGGTCCGAGATGGTTCATATGGGACCAACATGTCACAGATACTTATACTTATACACAAGCAGAGCTGTTTTAAAGTCTATTCGACTGAGCAACAGGAAGCCAGTACAGAGACCTGAGCACTGGACTAATATAGTCTTACTTCCTGGTTCTAGTCAGGACCTGAGCAGCAGCATTCTGGATGTACTGCAGCTGTTTTACAGCTCGTTTAGAGAGTCCAGTCAGAAGGTCATTACAGTAGTCTAACCTGCTAGAAGTAAATGCATGGATAAGTTTCTCCAAGTCTGGTTTAGACATTAAACCAATGTTTTTGAGATGGTAAAAGGCTGATAATGCTATTTATTTAATGTGACTGTTAAAGTTTAGGTCTGAGTCCATTATTACCCCTAGATTTCTAATCAGATTTTTACCTTTTAAATTAAGTAATTCCAGGTGACAAATATCACTTTCTCTGGGTTTTTGTGGGCCAAAGACAATGACTTCAGTCTTGTCTGAGTTTAGTTGTAGAAAGTTGTTTTGCATCTACACAGTGATCTGTTGGAGGCAGTGACAGAGTGAGTCCACGGGCCCATGTTCACCTGCTGTCAGCGAGATGTAAATCTAAGTGTCATCTGCATAGTTTTGGTAGGATATGTTATTACTACATATTAACTGGCCCAGGGGCAGCATGTAAAGATTGAACAAGAGGGGTTCCAGGATGGACCCCTGGGGGACCAACAGGTCACTACCATTTGGTTTGACAGACAGTTTCTGATTTGAACAAAATACTTCCTGTCCTCAAGGTAGGGCTTGAACAATTTCAGGGCAGGACCAGAGATGTCCTCCCAGTCCTCTAACCTCTGCAACAAGTTCACATGATCGAATGTGCCAAATGCAGCACTCAGATCCAGCAGGACTAAGACTGAGACTTTACCCACATCAGTGTTCAGACGGATGTCATTTGTCACCTTGATCAGAGCAGTCTCAGTGTTGTGATGGGGCCTGAAACCTGACTGGAAATCATCATAGCAGTTGTTTAGTAGAAGATACTTACAGAACTGTTGATAAACAACTCTCTCAAGGACTTTACTGAAAAACGGTAGGTTTGATATGGGCCGATAGTTGCATCAAGACTACTCTTTTTTAGGAGAGGCCTAATGACAGCAGTTTTCAAGGCCCTGTGAAATGTTCACTAAATGAGTAAGTTGTGGTAACAAACTACTCAACACAGATTTTTTTAAATTTAGTTTTTTAAACTTGTTGAGGAAACATGTGGCTGAACTCAGACCGGAGACGGTCTCTTGGACTGTTTTGTCAGTGACAGGTGGGAAATGTGTCAGCTCTAGGTGTCTGGAAGGCTGCAGTGGTAACTGTACAAGGAGCTCCAAGTACCTATCCTTTTTGGAGTCTTTGAGAGAAGTGTTGAATATTTCTCCAGCTACGGACTCAATAGCTGTACCTGGAGACTTCAGCAGTCATAGGCAATGACAGTGAGACTCTGAGGGATGTGAATGGGAGGAATGGCCCATCCAGTCTCAGCCTGAGTGGTGCTATAATATTGGACATCTCTGCAAGTCAGTTTATCCAAAACTAACACTTTATTGAAACATATAGGCTGGGGGGTTATATATGTGGCAGTGGGGCCCATAACTAACGTAACTGACCCTGACATGAAACAAAAGTGAAACTACATACTTTCACCTCCAACTTCTGGGTTCTATTCCTCTATTATAGAGTGGATCTTACACAAAATTTTCACAACTTCCACTGGACACACAAATGCTGAGCCCCATGAATTTGTCCCCTGCTGACAGTTTGGTTCAGGTGAAAATTAGTGCCAATAATGTAGGATATGGGTGTAAGAAAACTCAGTCACAACCTGCCTGTTACTTCAATTGGTTGGTTATCCCCCCGGAGGATGAAATTCATTGAGCAGAAGTAGGGATGCAAAAACCAGAAACCCCCCCAACAAATCGCATCCTGCATTACTGCATGTGGTAATGGTGGATGATGGATGGTGGACAGACACCACAAACTCCCTTTTCTGTTAGTACTTATTCAGAATGATTTTTTAATTTAATTTAATTTGTTTATTATTTGATTCATGGACTAATTGTTATTATTATTATTATTATTATTATTATATTCAGTTAGAAATTAAGAAGAGATCTTTCTCTTTCAATAAAGTTTCTAGTTTCCCCTGTGTATCAGGACTAGATCCAGTCATAGATTAAAGATCAACCTCCTCTGACAAAAAAGAATAGCAGCTGCCATCAGACTCTACAGCACCTCAGTTTGATTCGCCCCAGAGGGCATGAAAAATTACCAGCTTAACCATAAAGTGGGTCAAGAGGGGCCCTCCCACACACAATGTGCGTTCTTGAAACATCAGATGGCCAAGTTTGTCTGACACAAAAGACAATAATCACAACAGTAGTCTAATCACACTTGTGTGTAAACAAGCAGAATAAAAATAACCTTTGATAGAAAAGGGATGCGGCAAATCATATTCCCCCAATGTATGCAAAAAAAAGTCTGCTCGGTACAAACCCCAGCAAGAATCACAATTACCTGTATATCTCCTAGTCATAGATATTAACTTGATGGCAGCATATGTTCTATATACACCAGATGTATATGGGGCATTTTACCGAATTGGTTCAAATTGCAGTCTCACAATGAAAAACACATTTTAAAAAAACAATTAGGTATTCAGACTTGACATGTGTACAAATATCATATTATGATCTAATTAATCACAATATATTAATTGAGATGATACAAAATTAAATATATTTAAAATAATCCTGTATATGTTACATCCTATTGGAAGGTGTTTGTCTCAACCTCTAACCCCTAAATTTCAATTCATGAAAATAGTTCTAAAATGATTTTCCCCACTTTCCTAAATTATGTTTTTAAATACATACATATGATTTCTTTTGTAAGAAAGTTGAAAAACTGACATTGATTGGGTGTATATTTTTTTTATTAAAATAAATCATATCAAAACTGCGGTCCCACATTTTAGCGTTTTAGTCCATAGGCAGAGCTTGGGTTTAAACACACCCTAAATCTTTCATCCATAAACTGGCACATAGCTGCTGATTCTCAACAGTCACCTGCTAAGTAATAAGTTTTAGCCTAGCATTACTGAACTAAGCTAAAAATGACCTACATGTGTCAGTACAAAAACATTTTGGTAGTGATATGATGGTTTCAGTAGTGATAAAAAGGTAAGTTCATTATTTTGATGCATATAATAATAATAATAATGATAATAATAATAATAATAATAATAATAATGATAATAATAATGATAATGATAATAATAATAATAATAATAATAATTTTAAACATGAGTTGGAGTTATCCAACAGGGAGAAATGAGAGTCAGAAAAGTATTCAGGAAAAGAAAACAAGACCACAGGATGTCTGTGAAAAACAGAAACAGCTGTAGTTGTTTGGTCAGGCTTCCACACCACTGAGCACCGCTAGTTCCAGTGAAGGTGATCAGACACCAGGGTGTAGAGGGTTAGGGTTACCTAAGGTCACCCTAAGTTTAAGTTTAAGTTCTAAGCAAACCCTAGGGTCACGTAAGTTTGTGTTCATCCTGTGTTCCTTCTGCGTCTGCGTCCCTGGTTGATCTGTGCTGTTTGCTCCCACCACCACCCCAGCACCATCAGTGGGCTCTGCTGTTAGTTCTTTTCCACATGGGGGATTGGTATTAGATATGTATGTCCCTGCTCTTAATGGTTAATGATAGTCCTCTAATTGTGCTGAGCAGGGACAAAATATGGAGCAGAGCCCGAACGCCAAGATCAAATATGACATCTACACTTGTATTCTCATTCTATAATAATATATATTGATTCATTCTATATTGGTTCATTCTGTCAGTTTTCTGACTGAACTGCAAAGTATTGCTTGTCATTCCAAATAAATGGAAACAGAAAATGATACCTTTTATAATGAATTACCAGATTCTCTTGGTCCTGTGTTTATAATACTATTATTACAGTTACTATTACTATTATTATTATATACTATTAACTTAAAACTATGGTCACTGCTGAAACATCAGTTATTTTGTCAAAAATAAAAGATAATGAGTTAACATGTATTTGATAACAATGACTAGTTAGGTGTATGTGTAATTTCAACTCTCATTAATGGTGAAATCAATATCATCAACTTTTTACATTTTACAAGAAAAATAGTGTTTGATTTTGATGCATCATAAAAATTGAACATGACAAAATATGTTAAAATATTAACTTTCATTTATTTCAATGTGGAAACCACCTACATTAATAATAAAAAAAAAATCCTGTAGATGGGGGAATGGAAAAAAAAAAGTTTATAATATAATTATCTTAATTCTAAAGGTAATGTTATGTTTCACTAGTGACAAATTTTGGGAGAGGAAATGTATTCCAATACTGTATGCAAAAAAAAAAAAAAACGAAAATTCATTGTACTTTTACTAAATATGTGTTCCTTACATGTGGTGCAACGTGGATATGGTCAAAGCTTTTCCAAAAGAGTATAAAAATTTCACACACTTTCCAACCCTGAATTTGAACCAATTTGGTAGAATGTCCCATATGTATAATTTGCCCTATAGTCACAAATAGTGAAGTTCTTAACTACGTGCAAAGTTTTTCATAATTTTTAAAAAATTTCCTCAGTACACCATCAAAATGGAAATGAAATGAAGCAGTCCAAATGTGTGTAGACTTTTACCTTTAATTCAAAGCTCTTGACATAAATATTCATTTAAACAGAGGGCAAACATGGGTATTTCTTGAAATATCACAATGTTACAGACAGAAATTTCTTGAATTTCTTCATATGTTGGTAGAAAGTAGTTGGAAATTGGAATTGGTGTCTTTGGTGTCTTGTATGTATATAATAAGAGATGAATGAATATAAAGTGTGTGCTGTCTACCAATGATTAAGAGGTTCCCCCGACTGAATTTTGATTCACCACATTTGGGATAAATTGACCAGCTGGGACCCTGGACTGGTTTATCTAAAGCCTGTATTGTGTGTCTATCATGTCATGGCCCCACCCCCTTTTCTTCTGAGCCCTTGATGACATGCTGTGATGTGTCTGAGCTAGGGTGTGCCACTGTGATTTGTTAGTTCATTTGGGCATCTTGTGGCCATGGCAACAATCTTCCTACAGGGTCAATAGAAACCTGACAGTCCCCTTCAGGGCAGACTGTGTGACTGATGTTCTTGGTCTTTGTATGTTTTGCAGTGTGATAGTTCTTATTATCAAGAAGATGATAGTCTAGCTTCAAGGTGAGTGAAGTGTTAAAAGTGTCATGTGTTTAATGCATAAAGTAAACATCTGACATAGAAATCTTTGAGTATAAAAGTGTTTTCCCTTTGGGCAGAGATCTCTCCTCACACCCTGAATGTCCTTCGATCTGTGCACAAAGGCCTTGAAGTAAATAAAGCATTTCTTCTTTGATATGATTTTCAATCTTCAAATCCCACAGTGACATATTTGTGGTGCAATTGATTACCCCTCCCCCACAAAACCAGTTATACCCTCTGCCTTACAAAAAACATACAGACTTGCACTTACACAGCACCACAAGAACACAATGCTCAAACCATAATCTAATCAATGATTGTTGGTAGTACATCAAGTTTATTGAAGATACTCTCAGACGTAAATGGTTATGAGCATATTGTTCCTTTTATGTAACACTGGGCTAGTTTTGACTGCATGTTAAAATTTTTTTTGTTTGTTTAGTTTCAATTGAAATCATGAGATGAATTAAGATAAGGTAAGGAATATTAGGGCCCCAGATATAAGCAAAATAGAATTGACTGCAACATAATGAATATTTCCTTTTAAAAAACAACGTACCACTAGGAAAACCCCTTTCTGACTTTTTATTCCTCACAGTTGCAGGTTGCAACCTGAAAGGTAGCATGACATGCTCTTCCTATTGAAAATGCATTGATTGTTAAGCTTTGTGTTTACAGAGCCCATTATATTTACTAATACTAATCTTTACTTCTGCCAATCATCATAACAAATATGAATGTTTTTCCAAAGCGGACAACCTGCAGTCTCCTACCAGCTGCCACCTTTGATCCCATACAAATGAAGCCAATTTATCCTACATCTTCAGCATTAGATGTTAGATTTGGAAATGTTTCCAAAACTAAACATGATTTACCTGACAAGACAAATTTTCTTTTCCTTTTTTTTTTTTTTTTTTTTAAATTCATAAGAATTATGACAAAGGAAGGCATTTGCAAGTTACTCAAGATGTTAAAGTTCTTTACATTTTACATGGCCAAGTCTTCTCAGGGTGTCACTATAGAAATTATGGAATCTTGTTGAGATAATGCTGGACATGTTAGAATTGTCAAACAGGAGGGAAGGAAAAGTTGCAAAGACATTAAATCCCTCTGGTGGATTACCCATCAAACACCTTAAAACCTTTGTTAGAGGGATGTTATTGGGATGAGACATAACATTGGTTTGAATGAATACATTAGTAGAAACAGCTGTTTACCTTAAACCCATGGATTTAAAAGATAAAATATATTTAATGTTTTGTCTGTTTAGGAGTACGGTAACTGCAGAAGCATTCCATCAACAACAATTTTACAAGCATATTTTAAAATGGGGAATGGGCCTCCCGAAGCTGCTAAGCATCAATAATGTCCTTTCTTCTCTTTGCCTCCCTTTACTCTGACTGAGTCTGTTCAAATTACTGGTGCTTGACTTTGTCTGGCACCCCTGTGGTGAAACACTCTGTCCCCAATCTGTGAGACCACTGCAGTGAGAGCAAGGACTCATTTCAGGCTAAAATACTTGAATGACAGTGATGAACAATAACCTGATTACATTGTGCTTTAAGCCATTCACAATCACTATACTGGCTTGTACAGGCGGAGTATTGTCATTTCATCAGGCAATTTATAACAGTTTACTGTAACACTGTAAGTGTAGTAACTTTGAATAGGAGTATTCAACAACCAGCATTAGAGGCAGGTTAGTATGTAAAATACTTAATGGCTACATTTACATGATGTTTTTAAATTCAGAATTATTTATTCGGAATAAAATAATTCGGAATTAAAACAATTTCCTTCGTGTTTACATGGAAATGCTTCAGTTAATTCCGCTTTAACAGCTAGGGGTAAAGAGCGTTTTGATTGGGCAGAACGCAGATGTGACATCGTGATGTCTACCGGAAGCAAACAATCGCGTTCGGTTCCTGTTTCTTTTTGTTTCAACTAGCAACATGGAAGACCAACACTACGTGTAATTTTTGCATTTATTTTTGTAATAATTATGAAGCAGCAGCTCGTCTGAATCAACAGACTAATTCATTTGATCGTCTGAAGAAGAGAAAGATGTTAGAACCAAAGACGGCAGCAGAAGAGCTCACTTCAGCAGCGTGGAATATGTGCGTCATTGCGACAGGACAAGACACGGAGCATGCGCAGAATGACCAGAATTAACCGTTTATATGTCCAAGGAATGAGTTAATTTGGAATTAAGTTTAATTCGGAATAGTCATTTTCAACCAGAATTAGGTGTTTATATGGTTATCTTAAAGTGGAATTAACCTTTATTTAGAATTAAACAGGAAAAAAACTCTCATGTAAACAGGCCCAATGAGTATCTTTAGGCTTTTGAGGTTTTTATAATTTGATGGGTTGCAGTTCTTGTTGAAATGAATAACAACAAAGGACATGATAATAATGAATCTATATTTTAGTAAAAACTGTTTTGTTTTTTTTTTTATGATGAACACAAACATGCCTTCAATGTCCTGAACTTAGTCAGACAGGCCTCAGACCAAACAAATGGATTTCTCTGGTTCTATCTAATCAAAGTGGTGAGTGGGTCAGCAATGGTGGCCAACTGAAGCACAAAACAAAGGTATCAAGTGGCCAAACCCAGGAAGAACCTCACCTCCTCCTTGGTCCAAGGTCGAGGACAGTTACAGATAGTTTCAACCTTATCCACTTGTAGGTTCACCTCACCTCATCAGTATCCCAGGTACCATGTTGGTCCAATGGTCCTCATTGGTTTGTGTGATATGATTTCTTAAAACTCCAAAATTAATATTAAAAACAAACAAACAAAAACAAAACAAAAAAACATTTATTGTTTGTACATTCATATTGGTGTTAGCTTCTTGTGTTTTTATTTTGAGTAATAGCCTAATTTATATTTTTTATTTATTGATGAATAGATAGTTGTTTTCATTGCATTATCCTTTCCTATCAGTTTAACTGGCTAGAGTGGTTTGTTGAACCACTCTAGCCAGTTAAACTGATAGGAAAGGAAATTATATTTAATTTTAACATGAGAAGTTACCATGGCTGCAGCTTGTTTTGGTTTGTGAAGTGTAAGAGATTGTGGAACGTCTATAGGGATAGGAATCTGTTCATTGTAGTGTGGAAAACTCCGAACATCATCTTGCATAGGGCCCCCACAAAACAGGAAATGGCCCTACTTCACACTCCATATCAGTATGGCATTTTAAGACTGTTTTATAACATTGTGTTTTAATCGTTAAATTGTACTTCTTACACATTTTGTATTTTTACATCTAATGTCATACCAGAGCTTCTGAACAGTCTTTCATTGTGTTTAAACAATGACAAAGTTCTATGTAAATTAATGTGTCTCTAAGGTCCTGTGGCACTATTCCTTACTTTCAACACTGCATGAACTGGGATGTCAGCTGCTAAGCAAAAAAACGCCTCTAACTGCAGGAGTGCACGTCAGGTGATAAGGTATCAGTGCAGCTTTATCACCCTTCAGCCTCTTGATGCCAGACTTCACGTCTTTGAGCTTTTTGGGATTATACAGCTCATGACTGATCCTGCTCGGGGTGGTTTACAAGAAATACCTCTCAGACTTTTGTAGTGCTCTGTTCAGTGATACAGGATGGACCCTTGATCTGTCATAAGAGTGAAGCCATCTGATATGTACAATGGGACTGGAACTTGATGGGATGTGCCATATGTTGTATGCAGTGTGTCATAGATGACCGTTGTATTACTTAAATCAGTTGAAGCAGAATTCTTTCTGCTAGCACAACTTAGTTTGAAGGATTCTACAGACTGCTCTGTACTGTTACTGTCATTGCAGTTCCCAGCCCCGTGGAATCCTGATACTCCTTGCTTAATACATGGTCCCTTTTGACTCATGCATTGAGTCATCCATGATGTGAATCTTAGCAAATCAAATATACTTTATTGCTGTACAACAACTGCTGAGCAATATGTACAGACAGTGCAATTAAACACATACACACAAAACATATGGTGAACAAGTCGTTGCAAATGCAGCATATTACGCTTTTTATTGTGATTATTGGACCTGTCCTGAACAATATGTAAAATAAATGCATAAGATCAATGGAAAAATAAAATTTAAATAATAAACTAAAACCAGCTGGGTTAAAACCTCATCACTAACAAGTGCATAACATATGCAACAGAGTGGTCGCATGAGAAATGGTACTTTCCTGAATAATTTATTGTTAAACAAATGTTGAGAACACTCATATATATATATATATATATATATATAGTGACACGCTTAGCTCAGGTCGAGGGAGTTCGCACATACACTTAGAGAAAAATAAGAGTTCAGGCAGGGTTTCAGGTGAGAAATTATAAGTTTTATTCAAATGTGGGAGTAGGGGTGAGGGAGTAATCCAACGGAAAGAGTCCTCTTCTGGGGTTCCAGGGGCCTTCCTGGCAAAAAAGAAAAAAAAAAAACACTCTTCAGGGTGGCACACAAAAAGGAAACTAAAGTCTTCAGCATTCAGCTCTTTACAGTGTTTACTCACGACTCCTTGGTTCAGTAGAGGCGGAGAGCTCCTCTTCTCTCCCAGGCCTGAAGTTTCTCTCTGTGACATTGTTTCCTGCTGCTTATAAAGAGCAGCTGCAATTAAGGACATTCCAATCAGCTGCGGCTGCCCCAGTCAGAGAGCAGGTAATTTGGCACATACCTGCTCTCAATCACCTGGCCCAGTGCTCTGCGGTGGGGGAAGGGCCGCTGGTCAGGGAGGGTGAAAGGTAACTGAACCCTGCCCCCTTCTGGCAGTGGCACTGGGGTGCCACATACCCCTCTTCCCAGCTCCAAGCCACTGCAGGGAGTGCAGGTCCACAGGCAGTCCTCCCTCCTGGACAGGGCATCAGCATTGCCGTGTAATCTCCCAGCCCGGTGCTCCACCTGAAACTGAAAGTTCTGCAGTTCCAAAAACCATTGGGTTATGCGAGCATTCTTTTCCTTATTAAGAGACATCCATTTTAAAGGGGCATGATCTGTGACCAAGGTAAACCTTCGGCCCAACAGATAATATTTCAGTTTTTCCACAGCCCACCTTACAGCTAGGCATTCCTTCTCCACAGTTGCATAATTCCTCTCATGACTCAGCAACTTTCAGCTGATGTAGGTGACTGGATGTTCCTCTCCATTCTGGAGCTGAGAGAGGACGGCCCCAACACCTACTTCTGATGCGTCAGTCTGTAAGATAAAGGGCTTGGAAAAGTCAGGAGTTATTAGGACGGGCT
>JAPTYQ010000007.1:2112282-2127629 GCA_029814465.1 Ostorhinchus cyanosoma | reverse complement strand
CACACACACACACACACACACACACACACACACACACACACACACACACACACACACACACACACACACATTTTTCCAAAATAAAATCCTTAAATGTGGTAAATTATGTATTTTATGCTCAATTGTTCATACAATTTCAATTAATTCAAACTCATTCTGTCTCTGTCTCTGTCTCTGTCTCTCTCTCTCTCTCTCACACACACACACACACACACACACACACACGCACATACAGTAAGATTTTTCAAAATAAAAGTCTCATCAAAAGGTGATGGTCATTTCAGTAGAGGGATGCTGGTGTTCTGTAGGGATGCAAGGATGGACACAAAAGTGTGGGGTGCTGCTGTTGGTATGAAGAGGTGTGACTTGAGCTGAGGTGTTGACAGTCGCGGGAGGGGGAACATATGGCAAGCAGAATATGTGGTGCAAGGTCCTCCCCAATGCTGCTTGCAGCTCTCATTTATTTATTTTTGTCATTTTTATTCTATTTTGCTCTTAATTATTTTTATTTGTATTATTCTATTCATTCATGCTGCACACACTAGACCTAGGTCACTGTGATTCATTCTGATTATGTCTAATGATTGAATGACAATAAAGCTGAATTTGAAATAAGAGGAATCAACTCTGAAAGCATCAGACATTTGTGCTATGATTTGCACAATTATATAGTTCATTGTTGTATATTGTCTTCTACTCTCTGCTTGACTACAATGGTTTCACTCAAAACCTACTGGAACACTAATACCAAAACCTAGTGCTGCAACAATGAATCGATGAAATCAATCCAAATCAATTCTTAAAAGAGTAGGCAAAAAATTTTGCAGTTTATTTGTTGGGTCTTGAGCAGATTAGTATTGAGGCATGCCCACACGCTGTGTAGTGCAACAGAGGAAAACAGAACAGCATGGCTGCGGCTTCAGATGCTGGGCCAGATTTTTAAAGCTAGGTTTACATTATGTTCCTGGGGGCCAAAGCAGCCCTATTTGTCCGAAACGTAGTGCGCCATTTATATAACAAAATTTGAATATGGAGGGAAAAAATGGCCAAAATCCCATGGTGCACTACGTTTCAGGTAAATGGGGCTGCCATGGCCACCAGGAACATAATGTAAGCCTAGTTTAAGATAGCTACTTTAGCTCACTAGCTAGTTACACACTATCTGGTGATACTCTTGAAAGCGCAATGACGACATCTTATGGCCACTCCGTGAACACATAGGGGGTGAGGTCAGGTGTATTTTTTATCACCTGAACCCTGAAAACCACTGCCTGCCTCTATCTGTTGACAAGCTAACAACTTCATCGAATAATGTGACATCTCAGAGACAGAGCGTTGCAGTCAGCCGTATACACTTTGGATATCTGTGCGTACTCAGACTGCAGACTTGTACGGACCTAAACGGGAAGTGATAGTGCACAGCATGGATAAGTAAAAAAGAGGGATGAATGAAAATGCCTGTAAACAATCATGCGGAAAAACGATCAATGGAGTCTCCACTTCCTGTCCAGCTTCACTGACAGTGGAGATGATAGAGGGGAGAAATAGGTGAGAAATGGAACAAAACAACTACCTGTCACCAATATTTAGCTCTAGCCTGTGAAAATTACCCTAATGTTAACACAAATACATTCATTCATTCATTATCTGAACCCGCTTTATCCTCACTAGGGTCATGGGGTTGCTTGGAGCCTATCCTAGCTACATAGGGCGAAGGCAGGGTACACCCTTGACAAGTCGCCAGTTCATCGCAGGGCTGAACATATAGAGACAAACAATCACTCTCACATTCACACCTATGGGCAATTTAGATTAACCAATTAACCTATAGGTGCATGTCTTTGGATGGTGGAAGGAAGCTGGGGTACTCGGAGAGAACCCACGTAGATACGGGGAGAACATGCAAACTCCACACAGAAAGGTTCCACCGACTGGTTTTGGAATCAAACCTAGGACTTAACACAAATATTAATAATGCAATGTTAGAGTCCGGCCCGGTTCTGGGTATCTGTCTGCTATCTAGCTGTCTAGGGTGACATCTGCTGGAGGTGGCTCCAAATTACTGAAAGGAAACAATAAAATAAACAAAATACATAGATATAGTTAAATATCTGTATAATAAAATTGAAACGCACCCTTTACATTTTATTGACATGGTTTCTCTTAAATAAATCAGAATCAAGCCTCAGTATGACAAATCTTTATTCCACTTATCCCACTTTGTGGATTCTGTCATTCACTTTTATTTCTTGTTCACTATTCAAAGCCATGACACCAGAGCTGATCTGAAACATGATCAGGATCTAAACAGATTACATTATTTCTCATTGTATATTTATTTCTCTTAAACTTATTACCCCACCCCCCGAAGGCAGAGGCAAGGGTATTGTTTTTGGTCAATTTGTTTGTTTGTTTGTATGTTTGTTTGTATGTTTGTTGGCAACTTTTCACAAAAACTATTGGACCAATTTCCATGAAATGTTCAGGAAAGGTGCAGGTTGGCCCAGAATAGATCCCATAAAATTTTGGTGAATGTAGGTCAAAGGTCAAGGTCACCAAAAATGTGTTTTTGCAATGATAAGAGATAGGGCAAATCAGGTAAAATGTTTGAGAGGGGTGGGGTTTGTTGTGCCTGGCACCACTTGTTTCTCTTAAATTTATGGTTCATTTACATCAATTCTTTACCAAGGTATGGACTGTTTTACATAAATCCTTTATTCATCAATTGCACAAACCAATTTCAGTATTAATTCACAGTCTCAAATATTTTACATATTGCAACAGTCAAGATTTTCGTAAGTCAGGCTGAGGGTTTTCAAGTGCAAGCACATTATGTGGTTAATTTATTTTACTTTTAAATGTGACCATTGCATTACTTTTTAAGGTTCACTGGCTGATTACTTACTTAGGATTTAGCTTGAGTGAAAACAATTGATGTTATTTATTTTAATTGTATTTTTGTGTGTATGTTTGTTAAAACAGTATTTCAGAGTGTGCCTTTTTGTTAGACTCTATAGTTGGTGTAAGTATTGCTAATAAATGTCATAATTACACATAAGTCATAATTTCATATTTCCTGTAAACTTCAAACATTTTTTTTTTTTTCACAAAAACACAGTGAGCTGCTGGTGGGCTTCCCTAGCAGCCCTACCATCAGGCTTAGCAAGATTTCTGGGGGACACCATGGTAATTATAATATTTTCACCCTGCTCCATTTATCAGGCCACCAGACTAACATTACCTATTGTTGACTGGAACTAATACATAGATTGCTAGTTAGATAGCCTATAACCAGAGCTGGATGAAGACTATGGCTTGCTAGTCTCTTGCAATGACAAGTCTAGGTAGCGGGCTTGTGCTCGCTAACTAAACCTAAAGCCATTGCAGGAATGTAATCATTAGTCAGTCAATTAGTTACACACACATCTAAGCCGAGCTATTGGCAATAACTGAGCTAGGGATTTAACTACAGTTTCTGAGAAATCGGAGTGTACATGCACGGCAAGAGAATTGAATTGTGGAGTGAGGTGCGTTTGACTCCAAGACACTAGGTGGAATTACACTACTATTGGCATTGACATTCTTCCGGTTGGCATAATGGATAAAGAACAATTAGTAAACAAACGCAGCAGATTTGAGGAAGACGTACTAGAAGGACAACAACACCGAGCGAGGATATGGATAACAACGATGCAGCAGTTCTTTGTTGTTGTCGTCTTCTTCTTTGTTCTTCTTCTTCATTGTTCCTCATCTTCTTCTTCTGCTACTGTATTGTTGTCATACTGTGACTCTTGTCACTTTTGGAAGGGGGAGTGTCGAGGCCAGTCAATAGTCCAGCTAACCATGGTTATACGTGCAGGAAAAGCTCGAGTTAGAACTGCATTATCTGGCATGAAAAGTCTGATTATAAAAACTCCAGTTTGTTTTGACTACAGTCTGACTAAAGTGTATTTAAAACTTCAATATTAGCCGGATTAAGACAATAAGTCAAATTTGTCTAAGTGCATGTAAACGTACTGACCAACTTGTTTGCAGCCTATATTGCTTTGGGTTAAATACCGATCTTTGAGAATTCAGTCTTTTGTGTTTATCAGATGAATCAATTAGTTATTAAAATGATCGACAGATTAATCAGTTATTAGAACCATCGTTAGTTGCAGCCCTACCAAAAGTAATCTGTGTTCCAAGAATCTTGAACAGAACTTTTTCAATAACCATAAATAATTTGGTGGAAAAAGCCTGTGTCATAGGGAAACTAATGAGGCAGTTTATGTTGTTATGATTCAAGTGATAGATGCAAGACACAGAAAACATTCAATATTACATCATTGTTCAAACTTGAACTGTGTCATACATGCAAAGTAAAGATTACACGTTGATGCACAGCTGCCCTGACATACAAAGGCAGACTTTTGTCCAGTTTTTTCACTGGTGTTAGGGAACAACATGTACCCAGTCACAGCAGTCTGACTGAATGAAGTGCTGTGTACTTGTCCTGCCCACTGTCACAGATTATGCTGATTGTCTGGGAGTCAAACAAAGCTCCAGACCCAAGATGAAGGCAGAGGTTTCAAAAGCTAAAATCATTCTCCACATTGTTTTGCTTGTGTCTCTTGGTTTTTTCAACTCAGGTATGTTACATTTTGTTTTGTTTTTTTTCTGAAAATTCGTCTTTAAAACCACTTTAGCCTTTTCTGATATGGTACATAGTAAATACAGTTTCTAAATATTAAGCTGTTTTAGTTATTTTAGGCAGTTGTTAAATAGGTAGCTAATGTGCAATATTTTGTGAGTTGTGGGTAAGTTATTTATACATTAACATTAGTCAATGCAGTTGTACACATTAAATAACAGTTCATAATCAAATGCATCTTGTCATCATTTGGTAATGGTGATCATGGTAACTATGGTATTTCTACTTTTATTATTTGCATTTACATAATTAATGCAGTAAATAACTACAAAGTTTCAGTTTTCAATATTTTATGATTACCTTTCAACATATTGTAATTCACTTGGTCTGACAGGAAACAGCTTTTCCACCTCTTGACTGCTTTCAGTCTGTAGAAAATCTGTGTTAATTTGTTCAGACAGTGTAAGTTAAGGCATGGGATTGTATGACCACACTAAAAGGCTGACATGTCTTTTCTGGAAAAATTTAACAGTGTCATTACTCACTGCACCAGTAACTGTGTTTGCCATTGTTTTTCTGCTCTATTCTGTCATCACTGTATTGCATTTATTGTAGCAAACACTAAGTCACTGAGCTGCTTTGTTTCCAAAAGCAGGCATGGTATTTGGATTGCTTTTTTTCATGAACTGCCTAGAAGGAAATCTGAACAATTACTACAGTTGTTGGTTTATGTTGACCCATCCCAGGGAGTGACAGCTGTTACCATAGTGATATGGATCTACTGAGAAAACATCCAAAATACCCTTTGTCTATCAAGTGTATCATTTACTCCAATTGAGAGGATATCAGCCTGGGCATTACAGTAATATTGCATTAAGCTATTGGAACAGACAACCCAGAATGTGTAGGATTTATCATACTGGACACACCTTTTATACAACTGCCTTGCCAGTCTGTTTAGCGATTATGCAATGAGTGGTTTCCTCTTTTGTGAGGTGCAATGGATACTTTGCTTTTCTCATTCATTTTACTTACAATAGGCATAAAAAAGTCATATGTGAAAATCATATCATGGTTCAGTATATTTCATGGGTTTATTGTCATTAATGATAATGAGCTTATCTAACTGACATTAACAACTGCTCACATTTAAAATGGATCTTGTGGCTTTTTCCATAATCTCTATTACTATTTAACATGCCAAGCTTTTCTAAAGAAAAAACATTTTAAACCTTGACACTGAATGTAATCTCAAGTAATTTTAAATGATCCAATGTCAACATTTAATCTGAGGACAGGTTTTAGAGTCAGCTCAGGTTGAAATCATTCTGGCTACAGACCTGAGCTTTCAAACTTAAAACACCAACAGAAAAAAAAGACATAATCACAAATGCAAATTAACAGCAAAAGTACATTTTTGAGAATGTACTCACATAACACAATTTGTCTGGTCCAGATCTCTTTCAAAACTTTCATTCTCTCAATAGCTTGTTTGCAGGTGATGTCATATGACAGCACGAATTGCAGGTGGGGGACAAGGTGGGATTTTGTTCATAGAAAACACTGTCAAAATGCTTCTGGTTTGAGTCATTTAGGGTTGCTCTTGTCAATTAATTTAAGAAACTATAGGGAACTTTTATCAAGTATCAACAGTTGTTTGTGAGGGGGAGAAAGGCTAAAAATGTAATACTGCAAATATAAACTGGGAAGCTTATATTTTGTTCACTTCACTTGTTGACACTGAATTGAGATTAAGAATCAAGCTTATTACATACTTTGCAAGAACAAAGGTGGCAACAAGAACCAAATTTCTTTCAGAATTTCATACTTGGTACTTAGTTCATACTTGTAGAAACTCCTGGAAAGTCCTCCACTTTACTGCATTAATTACGCCCACTTCAAATATTTGACCAATCACACAATAGTTGTTGGGCACCAAACAACAAAAAAGTTCTGCCTAGATGATGAGAACTCCCACACAAGGGCTATGAGAAAAAAATGACATCATGGTTTTTCTCAGAGCCTTGGCGATAGAACCAATTTCTCTGTTCTTGTAGAGTATATAATAACCTTTCCAGAAAAGACACAGGGGAAACAACTTGTAGTGATCAGTTACTAGTTACTCAGCCAAAACTGATGCTAACGTTGACTGTTCACTGAATTATTCAATCTCTCCTGTCTGTAACTCTGATAGTCAGTTTTACCAGTGATAGTCACATTCATTCAGTCTGAACTGTTGTAACGGCAGTTTTAGAGTAATGGCAGTTTTAGAGTCTTTATGACAGTAGTCTATTTGGCAAAGGAAATTAAATCTAAACAAGACTAAAGTCTAATCATGAAGAGACAACAGTCAAGCAGCATTTGGGTCTACATGCCGGAGAAACAAATGGCCATGGAAGTTATGTAATGTATTATTACACAGACAGAACTACTATATAACCGCAGGGACTGAATATTAAATATCTTTGAGTTGCCGCAGAATACAGCTTGTGATTGAGTGAATCACACAGACTTTTCAAACATAGGCCTATACCTCTACTATATCCTATTGTTTCAAATTTAAAATTATTTGGAATGCAATTGAACGTCTGGCGGTTTCTAGGTGGCTGCCTCCTCTTGTTACTATTACTGTAGTGTAAAGACTGCTCCACAAGTCTTGGGTAAGGCTAATTAGGAGGGATGAAGGGCCTTTTTATAATGTTCTCTAGGGAAGCACGCTTGTGTGTAGTATGCAGTTTGATGAAGAGAGCCTACACATCTCCAAAAGTGGGCAGAAGAGGCTAAAAACTGGTGCAACCATGCTTTTTGGCTTCTCTGACTTTAACAGAAATAAGACAAAGCCTAATGAAACATTCATTATTAGTGTCATTGTTCTGTTGGCAAAATTCCACATTCACAAATGTAAGTTCACACATAGGAAAACTTCCTTTACTGCTTTTTACAGTGAGGTCAAACAGTACATTGACTCATTTAAGTTTGTAGACATTTTGGCATTTTCTTGTAAACCCACATTCCCCCTGGGAAAAAAAAAAAGCGCTGCAACCCCAAGTTGTTTTAGGGACAATGTGCACTTAGAGTCCAGTGGTGGCTGCTGGTCTTTCAAAGACGGGAAACTCATTGTCAGCTTACATCATAAAATTTGTCAATTTATTTATATGTAAATTCTGCCTCCGTTCCTTTTCAAGAAAATGGTCTGTGACCCTATCCTACCAAGTAGGTGTGTTTTCCAAGGACTCGAACAAGGAAATGTTGAAATTATGTTAAACTGAAACAACGAAATACTATGGGTGTGTTTTATTTACAGTCTAAGAAATGAACAAGTAATTTCACCGAGCAATTACCAACAATTGGGTTACAGTTTGTCTTTTGACTTCGCTTGCAAAATCAGCAATGGGACTGAGCTGAGCAGTGTATATCTCAAGTGGCGGTGTTATCTCAAAACACCTGTCAATTAAAATGGGATTCAGCCTTTCAACTGATCCTCTAATCATAATGTGGAAGCTCAGCATCCAGGCCAACCGGGGCGCACCCACAGCTCCATTCACCGCCAGAGATGCTGAGTGTCCAGGGGCGGGACAAAATCGTGGCATTTATCCAATGACCATTGAGTTTCGAGGCAATGAAAAAACTGTTCCATGCAATCCCATTGAAGTGCCTGCTCAGCTTCTATGGGCAAATGCATTTGACCATATACTGTATAAGAAAACACCGCTACGGGAATGCATGAAAAGTTAACAACATCGACTCGTGATAAGTAGCTGATTCTGAACGAACTTGTCTTCGAGATTAATGTGTTGTAGTCAATTTGTAGTCGATGAAATGTTAACACAACCGTACATATTTGACCATTTAACTTTTGACATTTTGGGGAAGCTGAGCTTCCCTTGCAGTCTTAGAGAAATTGCCTCTGTTAGAGTCATATTTTGTAAAAGGGAAAAAACAAAAGAGATGAGTGCACTAGATTTAGCATTGTGCTAAACCTGTGAAATTCAACAGGTCTATTGCTTGACCTGGTTTTAGCCAGAAATGGAAGGTTGGAGAAGGGTCTGAAATTGTTGGGGTCATCAGAGTCTAGACCAGGTTTCTTAAAGAGGGGAGTGATGGCAGCAATCTTGAAAGATGGGGGGACAGTGACGTTGGTAAGAGAGGAGTTGATGGTGTAAGTAATGAGGGTGGCAAGAGGGGTGAGACAGGCTTTGATAAGGGGGGAGGGAATGGGGTCGGTTGAGGGAGGTAGACAGCGTGTTAATGTAGATGTTGATTAGGTCCGCCTGGGTTGGGTTTACAGGGAAGGTGAGGTCAGAGGGAATGTTTGATGTGCAGGTTATTTCCTTTCTAAATAATATTGACCTACCACAATCAATCAAAGTCATATCTCGGTCCTAGAGGCCCCAATATTGCATGAGGAACTTTCCAACACACTGCGTCTCATGCCCAACCATAAATCACCAGGCCCCTGGTTTCCCTGCGGAATTCTATAAGCATTTCTGGTTAATTGTATCCCCATTATTTCACAGAGTAATCATAGAAATAAAACAATACTCAAAACTACTTCTGCATATGAACACAGCCACTATCTCACGACTCAAACCCAACAAAGACTCATCCCTCCCATCCAGCTACCATCCTATCTCCCTCCTCAATGTTGACTTAAAAATTAGCACTAAAACACTAGCTCACAGAGTGGAAAAAGGCATCCCATCCATAATTCACCATGATCAGACAGGTTTCATCAAAGGCAGACATTCATCCACTAACACTCGCAGACTTTTCAATCTTATGGACTATTCATCACAATAAAATACACCATCCATCATCATTACACTAGATGCAGAAAAAGCATTTGATAAAGTTAACTGGTCATTTCTCATTTCCACAATGCAGAAGTTTGGATTTGGAGATTAATTTATTAATTGGATTAAAATTCTCTACACTGCACCCTCAGCTACTGTTATCTCAAACGGACTACCTTCAAAACCATTCACACTACACAGAGGGATGAGGCAAGGATGCCCACTGTCCCCCTCACTATTTACCATCTTCATAGAACCTTTAGCTGCAGCCATCTGTCAGAACACCAACATACATGGAATCAAAACACCAAACCACCATCATAAAACCAGTTTATATGCAGACGACATACTTCTTTTTTTTTTTTTTTTTTTTACAAAAGCCACACAAATCACTTCAGGAAACAATCAAAACCATAGAAACCTACTCTACAATCTCCGACTACTCCATAAACTGGAACAAACCTTCAGCCCTCCCGCTTCACAGACAAGGCTGGGATGTGGCAGCCCACACTCCACCCATTCCTTTATGCAATAACCACATCACATATTTAGGGTATAAATGTGTCCTCCAGGTTATCAGAATTGTTTACCCTCAATTACACACCACTACTCAAAACCATAACTGATACTCTCCTTTGCTGGATGAACCTACCACTCTTGTTATTCGGTAGAATAGCATAAATAAAAATGACAATACTGCCCAAAATTAACTACCTCTTTGCTATGATTCCTTCCCAACCCACTCCTTCATAGTTTAACTCTTTAGACTCAATCATCAATAAATACTACTGGAAAAATAAAACCCCTAGAATCAAACTAACAACTCTACAGTAACACAAGGAGGGCTATCAGCTCCAAACTTTCACCAATACTTCATTGCAAATCAATTACAATGCATATTTAAATGGACCCACCCTCAGCAGTCAGACATCCCATGGTTAGACATCGAACAGACAACACGTGGCAACATTGCCATTTCAGACTTACCCTTCATCAGCCCATCTATTAAACGCCACCTGTGTTTTAAAACAATAACAATATCATCAACCCTGACAGCCTGGTGGGATTTCTGCAAAATCACAAACTCCACTCTAACATCATGTAAACTCACCCCCACCTGGAATAACCCTGACTTTCTCAGCAACAAAAAGCCACTCAACCTCCGCTCATGGTCAGACAATGGTATTACACACCTGGAACATATGTTTCAAAACAATAAACTGATTTCATTTCCCCACCTGGTCCAGGAGTACGGCATCAGGAGCAGTCAACACCTGGAATATCTTCAAATCAGATCATCTATTCATACCATGTGTAACACAGCAGACTTTGACCCACAACTTCCACCACTTAGCTCAGAATTAATCAACATCTCCTCAACAAAAAAACTGTTATCAAAAATATACAAAATAATCTCTAAATCAGACAGCACTATAACCCTACCTATAGCAAAGTGGGAAATAGACCTATCCATTGCTCCTGATGCAGACTTCTAGAACCCCATCATCCAAAATGTTTACTCCATGTCCAAAAACGCAAATCTACAACTAATACAAAACAAAATACTCCACAGAACACACCTCACGGGACAGATAGTGTTTAAAATGGAATTTACCTCAAACATTTGTACTAACTGTAACCAAAACGAATCAAACACTTACATTCAGGTTGAAAGGGTTCACGTTGGGGTTATTCTGATGACACGTTGCAATGATGTGGTGACGCAACACGGAAGTGTGGAAGCCGGTGTCCATATGGCGTTTGTCCAAAGAGAGGGGATACTGTTTGTGTGGTGGAATGCTTACTAAACTTGCAGCGTGAGTTTCGGTGGATAGAAGTCCAGAGCTTTTCAGTGAGGTGATGAGTTCCATGGAGGGAGAGGTGCAGTGGTTTAACCAGAGAAGTTGCATGGATGTGTAGCGCAGCGCCATGGCTTGGGCTGTGACAGTGCCAGAGGTAGGTGATGGAGGTCTGGGTTTGTTGCAGGTGCCAAAACCATGAGTAGTAACAGGTTTGTGTCGGCAGAGTTGCAAGATGGAGCAGCTGAACATGCTGAAAACGGATGGATGCCTCGCAGCCCCCCTGACTGCCAGCCAAGCAGCACTAGTACCAGGCAGCAGTCAGCTAGCCGTTGACCCGCTAGCTTGTAGCCAGTCACCTGGCAGCCAGCTAGCTGATGTCCCAACGCTGCTAGCAGCGAGTCCTGGACAGCTAACAGCAAAAACACGGTAGGTAGCAGGTAGCCAGCCGTCAGCTAGCCAGTTTCCCGCTAGTGTGCTTTCCTGCCGGCCAGAGCTGCCAGCAAGTCTTGGGTGGATGTTGCAAAGATGGAGAGTAGAGAGGCAGATGAAGACAATCCAAACCATGACAGGGCGACAGAAACAGTTTGTGACCGGAGTGGCACTTCTGTGGGCCCAGTGGGTGAAGTTGATAGCTAAGGTCATCTTGTTGGTAAGCATCTACTCCACCAGTAAAAATTTGCAAAAATAGTAGTATCCAAGGTCCAGAAAGGTATGGAAGCAAACATACTAATATGAGCAGTTGAATAGAGCAAATAGATGAACAAAAAAAAAAAAAGCACAGGAAACTATAAAATTAAAGAAAAATCACAAATGGGAAAGTCGCAAACAGAGCAGCGTCCTCCCCACCGGAAGAGCTACCTTAGGAACAACCTAAGAACAACGCACAACATTCATGGATCAGGAGGCCATTCCAGGACCCACATGTTCCTGTGCTGGTCACAAGTAGACCACAAAAACACATTATGTTGTTATTAGGGGTCCCTTAAGGCATTTACATGAATGGATGTACAGACAGAGGTTTCCACGGCTTTCTTACGGTGGATGTAGACGGAGTGAATGACTGGACTCAAATGCATGGAGCCAAAGTAAATAAAGTGTTTTATTAACTGAAATATAAACATGAAGAAACACCCAGAGAAAGATAACGCACAGCCCACAGGAAGGAGGATCAGTTAGGGTTTGTCACTCGGTGTTGGATGGTTAGTGTTTTTAACATTGACTTCCCTCTATTATTTTTATGTAGCTTTGCTTTATTCTTATGCCTTCTATTTCAAATTCCTTAATTTGATGTCTTATTATGACTCCTAATTTATAACAGTATAGGTCAGTTTTCACGCGCACATCACAGGAATGCTGATTCAGCACCACTGACAGCACACAATCCCAAAATACATATTTACATCCGTAAAAGGCTTATTGAAAAATAGGTTAATGTAGTTTAATATCTGAAAAGAGCATCAATCATCACTAAATTATGCACAGACATCTCTATTGCTGGGATAGGCTCCAGCTCCTCCACGACCGTCTGGAGGATAAAGGATCCATCTTAGCAGATCAATACATAAGAAAAAATAAGAATTAACCAAAATCCAAATAAGTGTGTATGGGGAAATCACACACCTGTTTAAGGAGGGGCTGCCTGCAGCTCCCTCACAGTGCTGCACAGTTGCAGAGGAGGCCCTGATATTAGCTCCTGATGGTCAGGTGCTGCAGCATGCAGCAGGTGTGATCGATTCATGAGGGAGGGGTCAGTGGCCACACCGAGGCAGACCATGAAAACAGGTATGGGAAGGGATCTTTTCTTTTTCTTTTCCTAGGTCACAGACCAGCATTGTTGTGCATGTTCCAAACTGTACAGATTACTTATTACTGTTATTTAAGAGTAGTTCCTTACCTTAAAATATTACTGTCTCAGAATTGTAATGTGTTACATGACTTCTGTATAACTTCTGAGTTGCATACAAATTCTCATCATAACTGGCATGTGCGCAGTAGAATTGAACCCCCCCAATAACAAGTCAAGTGCAGCATTTCATTTATTTTTTCTTTTTATCCCTCTTTAATCGCAAAATGGAAGATATCCAACATAATTTGATTAAAAATAAAATTTTGACCTGAAATGAAATATGCATCACAAATGTCTGCATAAACAAGTGGTACCAAGCACAACAAACCCCGCCCTTTGCGAACATTTTAGCTCTTAATGGACATCTACCTCTTAAAATGTGAGACAATGGGTTTGGCATTTCAAGGTCGCTCAAGGTCAAAGGTCACAATGCCATTTTGGAGCCTACATATGGTTTCCTATCTGTCAGCAATAGTAACTGAGTACTTATCACCCATCTTTCTGGAATTACGACCATTTAAAATCACGTGATCTTGATTTTGACCTTTCAAGGTTCCTCAAAGTCAAAGGTCATGACGCCATTTTGAAGCCCATGGCAGGTTTCCTATCTGTCAATCATAGTAACTAAGTCTCGATCTCCACTCATTTTTCCGTTATAGTACCTTTGAGGTTTTTAGGTATTGAGCCAGTGACCCCCGACCTCTACAGTCAACAATAGGTCAAAATCTATACACATAAACTGCAGACTTGAAAGACAAGCATTTTGGTGCTCATTGGAAGTGTTTAAGATGAACAGTTCAAAAGTTATTTCCAAAATTCAACTTTGACCTTTACTTGACCCTTGACCTAGAGTCTTCAAATTTGGCCTTAAAGGTTCTGATGTCAAAGCACATCAACAGTGACAGTAAAAAGAAGCTATATGCAAAATTGAGTGTAGAGGAATGAAAAGGAAATTCCTGATTTGCCCTATCTCTTAGCATTGCAAAAACACATTTTTGGTGGCCTTGATCTTTGACCTACATTCACCAAAATTTAATGGAATCTATTCTGGACCACCTCGCACCTTCCCTGAAAATTTCATTGAAATTGGGTTAGTAGTTTTTGTGTAAAGTTCCTGACAATCAAACAGGCAGACAAGACAGACAGACAGACAGACAGAAACAAAAACACCAAACCAAAAACAATACCCTTGCTTTCCCTTTTGAGGGGCAGGGTAAAAATGCTAATATGAGATATGAAGCATAACCTATTAACTGTTACCAATCAAATGGTGAATAAGAAACCCTAAGCCATAATTCACTGGGGTGGGGAACTATGTCCCTGGGACAGTAATGGCTCTTGGACTGTATTGAAAGTGGAACAGTCAGTCAAAGAACCAAGCCTAACTAAGATGCTATGGTAATATGGTCTACTATGGAGGCAGCATCAAACAAATGGATAGATAGCTGAACAGCCTTATAAAGAAAGCTGGCCCAGCTTGGAAAGAAGTTAGACTCACTCAGGACTGTGGTGGAGAAATGTACTTTGAATAATAGTGATGTGTCATTATAATGTGGGGGATCATCCTGGATCTGTCTGTCTGTCTGTCTGTCTGTCTGTCTGTCTGTCTGTCTGTCTGTCAGTCACTTTGCGTTTGGAGGTGGTCGAACCAGACTCTTAAGCCACTGTAGACAGATTACTGCAAAAATGTTTCAAATGGAATCTTAACACAGAAACCTCTCCATTGTGTCTCCCATTAGGTGGGGTGCTGGCGGTAAATATGACTATCCCCAACACTCTCATCAGAGGAAGTGTAGGAGGGGAGGCCCTGCTGTCCATCAGATATATGAGTTTCAGCCAGGACCTACCTGTCATCAAATGGCAGCTGAAGAAGGAGAAGTCTGTTACTGTTGTCCAGTCAATTGGAACTGACATCATTGGGACACTGAGGCCTGAATATCGTGACCGCATCCTGGTATTTGAGAATGGAACTCTGCTTCTCCACAACCTCAGACTCTCTGATGATGGGATATATGATGTAGAGATCTCCATCACAGATGATACCTTTACAGGAGAAGGCAGCATTGCACTTACTGTGGATGGTAGGAGCACAAACTCTTTTGTAAGATTCTAATATTATTGTATTTTTCTATTATACCATATAATTCCACACCATTCAAGGAGTATAAACCATTGCGCATTTCAGTTATCAGCATACAAATGTGTACTATATTATCAGAATTACAGAATGACCAAATAAAGATAAATTAATTATTTATTTAAAAAGAAAAAAA
>JAPTYQ010000007.1:2100455-2111117 GCA_029814465.1 Ostorhinchus cyanosoma | reverse complement strand
GCCGGGCGGGGGGGGGGGGCCTCATCGAGGTGTGCGCTCTCTGAGTCCTTCTCTAGTTATTATTATTATTATTATTATTATTATTATTATTATTATATTTTGCTCTTTCTGCACTGTGGCCAGGTCTCTCCTCCAGTTCCAACAGAATGTGAATCTGCTCACAATGCTCTTGCAAACAGCAACAGCATGCTCAATATGGGGGTCTTTCAAGCTTCTCCCTGAAGATAAAAACAAACATTTAAAATGTTATACAAGTATGTCAAAGAAATTCAGAAATTCACTTACTCAGCTTAGCACTAGACTAAAATTGGAAATTAGTTTTATATATATTTCCTACAGATCTCAGACAGATTTCAAATCCAACTAAAACCTAATAGTTTTCTGGTAATATATGCTTATATATTATATACTTGATAAATGAAGTATGCAGACACACACACAATTTTTTATTGAAAATCATGAAATATTCTCACACAGTTTTTAACTGCATGAAAAAAATTACTAATAATATCTTCAGATATACTGTAAAACTTAATGAAAAAAATAATGAAATACTTAGATGCAGTTTTTAACTACATGACAAATCATGAAATACTCTCACACAGTTTTTAATTGCATGTGACAAATCACCACCTTTGGTGGCCACAGTTTTGAGGCATATTTTACAGATAACCATATTTTGTTCAACATCTTCCCTGCCAAACCCAAACCACTGCCTGATGATAGAGCCAGTACTTTGTTTTTTCGGAACAAAGTCATCTGTCTCCATCTTCAATTAGCATCTCTTACTTGTTACTCGCAGAATCCTTGAGGTTACTTGTAAAGTCGCCTGGCGCTTGACTTTTTTTCTGCTCTCTTCATCCTCTTCTCCTGCCTCTCCTGATACAAAAACACGCATGCACACAGGAGAGTTTCCTGGATGGGTGGGGGAGTTTGCTGTTTGCTGTGAGAGGAGCACCAGGAGACAGTGAAAGAAGCAAAACTCGAAAGGGAATTACACACCGACGGCTTAAAACATTTATGTGACAATCTGTACTCAATTGTCATGATATAATCATTTCATACATCTCATATGAAGTAAGCCTCAATATATTGAGTATATTCAATATGTCGCCCACCCCTACTGGCAACCATATCATTGGGTACGCTGGTGATACAGCAGTAGTGCGTCTCATTCATAACAATGACAACGGGGCGGAGCACCTGGTGGCCTTTGCGTAGGAGAAACAACCTCATCCTGAATGTTGACAAAATGAAGGAGATCATTGTGGACTTCAGGAAGAATCAACCCTGTCACTCCTCATTGATAATCAATAACATTGTAGTGCAGGTGGTGGGGAGCACCAAGTTTCTGGGAATGAGAAGAGAGCGTCTCAGTAGCATTTACACTTGCCCTGCAAGGATGAGATCACTCAACTCACCCAACACTCAGGATCACTCAAACAATATACATACCAAGTTTTAAAAAAGACTGATATATCCATTGATGAGAATTAGTGCATAGTAACACACCCACAGAAAAATAGAGACAGACCCTGGCAAACACAATAGCCTTCTTGTCTTCAGTCTGCAGGTTAACAGTCTCGGCATAAGCACTTGGGAAAGCCAAGAGCACATGCTAGGTTTTTGTAAATGGCTGTCTCACAGATTCTGTCACTATGTCCACCAAAAGGACCATTAGGGAGCATTCTGTCAGCCTAATTCTTAATCACATGTGCTAATGAGGCTCACATTTTCTTATTCCTGTCAATTCCTTGGTCTGTTGGTTAATGAATGTATTTCTTGGTGATTTGTTTTGTTTTATCTAGTTTTCATAGATGTTTTGTAAAACATTTCTTTACATCACTGGATATAATCCATAAAACACAGACAACAGCAGGCTTACATTTTGTTTCAATTTGCATATTGCAAGCTATTGTGCCTGTCTATAAGTCTGCAAATTTGACCTCCCCACAGAGCCTATAACCAGGCCATACATCCACATGGAGGCCTCGTCAGTGCTGGAACTCACTGAAAATGTTGTCCTCAACTGCTCCCATGACAATGGAACCAGGACTACATATAAGTGGTTCAAAGGCAGAAAACAGCTAACCAATGAGACAAGATTTGTGATGTCGCCTGACCAGAAGCTCTTGACCATCACGCGGGTACTGATGGCAGATGACGACATATACACCTGCATAGTGGAGAATCCAGTGGGCAACATGACGAGCCTGCCTACCAGACTGACTGTTTACAGTAGGTTGTAGTGTGTTCCACTGGTTACACAAACACATACTGTGGCAGGTCTGTTATGTAATATAACAAGTAAGAATAGAATCTACAGGTCAATAAAGCATAAGTATGTCAAATGTAGTGGTATCTAGTAGGGAAGCTGTGCACTGCAACCAACCAAAATGTCCCATTCTTCCCTATAATGTCCACAAGAAAATATGAAAGGCACTCATTAGAGTCTGTGTTTGGTTCAACCACTCTGGACTTTTTAGTTATAGGGTTATAAATATGTAGTATTGATATTACAAACACTGAATTCACACCTCTATATTATGCCATCATCAAGTTTTTGTCCGTCAAATGCAAACTCAGACAGCAAATCAAAACAACTAATGATATAGCTCTGTAAGCTCTGATTTAAGACCAAAAGAAACGCAGTTATACCACAAATAATCAGTTTTCTGAGCAGTTTCTGTTGTCAATAGCTGCACTCAGGGATCTAAATTGTGAGAGTTCCGACCTTGTTTGGATGATTCCAAACAAGGTCAGAACTGTCACTGTTTAGTCTGAACTGTGGACCAACAAAACATACTTAGCAAACATTATAACATCACAGCTAAGTTCAAGGTAAGCTTATACCTTGAGAAATTCCATTATTAAGGTATTTATCGAACAGTTGTACTTCAGACTAGCCAGTGTAGGAAAAACATAATTTCAGCATGAATCTTAATTATTTTATTTCAGAGCTGTATCCAGTGGCGAAACAAAGGCATTGTTACTATTTTTTTGAAATTGTTAATGTTTCTCATCCTCAACCCTTTAGTGTTAGCTTTCAATATCTGGAAAGTGAGCAGTGTTAAGGCTACAGTGATTCACCAGTCATTCCAGTGGTTACGTACATTAACAGTGATATGTTGGCCAATGGCTGTTAATAAATTCAGTGCATATATCTGTAATACAACTTACTGACATCTTTGGTTCAACATCCAAAGTCTTTAGCTCACTTTAGGTCATTTTTAAACATTTTAAGGGAAAATACAAAACTATAAAATAAAGCTTTAAGGAGCTATATATACATACATCCCCAGTCAAATTATGTGATGGTTCCTTAATATGGGATACCATCTGCAATTCAGTAGTAAAAAGACAATTTTTAAAATAATATTCTAGTTGTAATGTATTAGTTATTATTATTATTATTATTATCATTATTATTATCAGTAGTAGTAGTAGTAGTAGTAGTAGTAGTAGTAGTAGTAGTAGTAGTAGTAGTAGTAGTTGTTGTTGTTGTTGTTGTTGTTGTTGTTGTTGTTGTAGTAGTAGAAGTAGTAGTAGTCCTAATTGTTGATGTTGTTGTTCTTAGTTGTAGTAGCATACACTAATGAAAACATAATTATGGATTTTGACATAAGCTTTAATGCCCCTGACATCATCTGGGATGTCATGTAGCCACTTGATAGCATCGTGAGAGAGGTATTATTTCTATAATAGAAAACATATTAACTACTTGCTACTATAGGTGACACTGAAATAAGACAAATGGGAAGTTCAAAATGCTAACTTGTGGGTTTTTGATCTGACTATTGTCACACAAGAGAACAAGGGAGTTTACTGTGAATTATTGTCTGGTATTGACGAATCTGAGCATCTATGTGCAAGTTAGTTAATCAACAAAATTAGTACATTCAGTTGGTCTTTTGTGTAGGATACTTGTCTGAAAATATTTGTTGAGATTACATCTTGAGCATCTTCAGTTAGGTGATAATTTTGTCATATTCACAATCAAGTACTGAAAAATACTTTCCTGTGTGTTCTTGTATTTTTGTTATTATGTCCTCTGTCATGTTCACAGCTATACTTGAGAACACTAACTATAGTATTCCACGATTCCCCTAGGAAGAAGTTCACTCTACATCATCCTGTCTACTGGAGGCATCTTCCTCCTTGTCACCCTTGTTACAGTATGTGCCTGCTGGACACCTTCCAAAAAGTAAGAATAGCAGATTATAGACAAGCAGGTCTGCAGAACAAAAATTACTACATTAATTCAAGAGTTAATCAATCTGTACCGTTTTCATTGTTAGATCACGACAACCACCCAGAAAGCCTCTCTCCAGATTGTATAATCACTCTCACCCTTCACCAATCAGTCACAGAGGTAAACTGTTCTGGTGTAAGCAATAGTAAGCTGTGACAAGTAAAATGACACACGATGAATTTAGATAACGTGATAAAGAACACATATGTGATGTTAAATGTCTAAACATCTAAACAGTTAAATGAGAACAAGAAAACATGTCTACAAGCAATGTCTATTATTTAGGTAACTAATTGTTAACTTCCAACTTGCAAAATATACATCACTTGTACAAATTCAACAACTGAGAAGTGTCGAGGTTGCAACCAACAAATAAAATACACAGAGAGGGAAAACAACACCACTTACGTACATGGAGAACTCAGCTGCACATGCACAAAACAGCGACTATGGATGAGTAAACAAAGCCCAATTCTGCTTTCTCAAGTTGATCTGAGTTGCAACAATTTTGGAACAGAAATCAAAGGAAGCACTGGCCCTCTTAGAATTGGGAATTGAGATTAAGAATGGATTGACACAAGGTAACAGCAATCTTAATGTTTGTCCATCAAACTTCAGTTTAAGTGAAAGCTTGTGCCAAGTTTTGTGACAACAAAACGTTGACTATGTCATGAGTGTAAAACGAAAGTTACGTATGTAACTACGGCTCTATGGATCCCGGATGACTGCCAGAGGGCAGTGCTGAAAGCACTGAATGTTCCCTTCGTGCATGCACAGTTCGAGTAGTAATACCAAATGAGTCACACCTGTGACCTTGGATGACGCCCCGGAGAAAATATATTCCTACATCATCCGTGGCTCTGTTCCTACAGAAGCTTCTCGTGGAAACGCAAGGGTTCTGAGTGATAGAGAATCTCTGGTGGTCATCCAGGATTCATAGAACCGTAGTTACATACGTAACTTTCGTTTTATTTCATCCCTCCTGACCGCCAGAGGGCGGTGTTGAAAGCACTGAATGACTAATACTGGCAATGTCACAAAGGACCCTGAGTACAAACCTCACTGAGAAGACTCAGAAGATCCTTGCTGAAGAACTTGGCCAAAAGGATGAGAAGTGGCCACATTGATGTTATAGAATCTGTTAAATGTGCTTGGTGAAGCCCATGATGCTGCAACACATATGGATTCCAAAGGAACCCCTATCATAGCTGACCATGAAGTGGAGATGCTCCTAGTCGAATGGGCCTTGACGCCAGACGGCGGAACATGACCTCCCAAACGATAGGCGTGTTGGATGACTTCCACAATCCAACGAGAGAGATGCTGTTTGGAAAGGGGACCACCCAATGTAGGACCGCCATAACATATAAAGAGCTGGTCTGAACATTGCATATCTGCTGTAGCTGCCACATATGGACGCAATGCTTGTACAGGACACAACTCTGGCCTGTTCTCACCCTCTCCTGGAGGGGGGTGAAACCATGCCAATCTCAACAGCTGATTACGATGAGAACGCGGTAACACTTTGGGCACAAATGCTGTGTTAGGCCACAAAGTGACACCAGAGTCATCAGGACTCCACCTGAGACACGAGGGACTGACAGAGAGGGCATGCAACTCACTAACCCTCTTAGCAGATACAATAGCTAACAAAAAGGCAGTCTTGTATGAAAGCCACTTAAGTCCTGCCTGTGCCAAAGGGTCAAAAGGAGGGCGGCACAGGATGTCAAAAACCAAAGGCAAGTACCATACTTGGGCCCAGTGGTGCTATTCATGGATGCATCCGCCAAGCACCCCATAAGAAAAGAGAAACCAAACCATGGTTTCTGACCAAACAATTTTCAATCATATCATGACAACATGATATAGCGGCAATATACACCTTCAGTGTGGAAGGAGACCGACCATCATCCAGGAGTGACTGAAGGAACCCCAAAATGACAGGTATTGAACATGATATGGGATCCTCTCCATGGGCAGAGCACCATTGGGAGAACAACTTCCATCTATTCTGATACTGGTGACTAGTAGGGACCGCCCTGGCATTCAAGATGGTTCGTCTTACAGGATCGGTCAACCGCAGTGTGGGCCCTCCGATGGCCAGAGCCACAGCTGGAGTCAGTCGGGATTGGGGTGCCAAATCTGACCTCCCAATTGAGATAACAGATCCTGCATGTCCGGGAGCTGTCATGGCATGCTGCAACAGAGACTGCGCAGCCACGCTGGCCAGTACGGGGCCACCAACAACAACCGATGACCCTCCATGAGAACCCTCTATAGAGTCGGTTGAATCAGAGGAAGATGGGGAAAGGCATACAAGTGGCACCGAGGCCATGGATGCGCCAGTGGATCCCGGCCCAGGGGACCTGGCACCCCCTTGAGGGAGTACCACAGAGGACAATGTGTTGACTCCTTTGAGGCAAACAGATCCACCTCCGCCTGTCCAAAAAGATTCCAAACCATGTACACCACCTCTGGGTGGAGAGACCATTCCCCTGGGTAGGGCCTCTGATGGGAAACGGAGTCCGCAATTTGGTCTGTTGTCTCCTGTCAGATAAACTGCCCGCAGGGTAGAGAGACGAGGTGCTGCCCATGTCAGTAAATTTTGGGACACACGCAGAAGCTGTGCTGACCTGACACCCCCTTGATGATTGATGTGGTAAACGGTAGAGGTGTTGTCTGACCGTACGAGTACATGCTTGCCTCTCAGATGAGGCAGAAAATGCTTGAGAGCCAGATGAACAACACGCAGCTCTAGAGCGTTTATATGCTTGGAGCGATCCTTCAGAGACCAGCTCCCCTGAACTGCCCTGTGCTGCCACACAGCGCCCCATCCCGTGGGGCAGGCATCTGTGGTGACCACCTCTCTGCGACACACCACTGACCCCACGGGTACCTCCCTGGACAGATAAGCCCTGTCCCACCATGGGGCCAGTGCACGGAGACACTGCCATGTAACCCTCAGCTTCCAATTCCTGTGTCGCCCCGCGTCCAGGTGGAAGCTGTTTAGCCACCTCTGAAGAGTGGTCAGGTGCTTTGACCTCTGAGGAGGGGGAGGGGGCACAGTTCAACTGAGGTCTGAGAGCTGCTGTCTGGTTTGTCGGGCTTGAACAGTCCGTTCCAGTGCCTCAAGGGCAGCTGAACCAAATAACTGCCCTGGCTCCACGGGCACACTGCGGAGGGACCTTCGGCATGCCTCAGACAGGGTAGACTGGGCAAGCCAAACCTGCCAGCGAGCCTGAACAATGTAAAACATAGTTCATCCAAGTTCCCTCATCAGTAATGCAAAAGCCTGCAGGGCTGCGTCACTGAACCCACTAGCAGCAGTCGACTCGCCACCACCTTGAAGGGAGGCAGACAATGCAAACATAAGGTGTGCCAGGGAATTACCCAGACGGCCAGCTCGAGCACCAGAATTATAGGCTTTACTAAGAAAGTCATCAGTAATGTGACATTGAGGTTGAGGACACCTAGGATCCTGGCGTAGGGCTTCCTTAGGTGACACAATAAGAGAAGCCACAGCTGGTTCCACAGCAGGAATGTGATCCAAACCTGCCGCAGTGGCATTATGCATAGACGCCAATACCCGGCCATCTAATGAAAGACGTGAAAGGGTACTTGGGTCCCACCAACAAACATGCAACTCCCTCAGATATTCTTCAGAGGGAGGAACAGCAAATGGTGTGGGAGTTGGTCCACACCTAAAGAAAGTCCTGCCAGGGGCAGACTGTTCTGGCTGTGGGATATCAAAGTGTAGGCAACCCAGGGCCTGACGCATGACATCCTGCATGGAACTGTCTGTGTCAGTAACCAGGCTCTGACCAGATGATAATGAACCAGTTCCAGAAGCACGAGAAGACTGTGCCACTCCCTCATCATTAAAATGAGAGGCCGATGCTGCCAGAGAGAGAACATCCTCCTCTCTAGTCAGGGCCAGCATTGGTGGAGAAAAAACCCAGCCTCGGACACAGGAGCATCCAGGTGATGAGTATGGAACATAGCCTTCATCCTATCCAACTCCGCAGACAACTGCTCAACCTTGGAAGATCCTGGTCAGATCTGGATTTCTTCTTCTTAGGAGGAGCTGGCATGGCAGCGGGCTCACAGAGACACTTGGAACGTCTAGGCAGGGGCAACGGTACCTGGCCCGAAGGTGGGAGGTCAGCCACACCTGCTGGGGACAACTGTGCCAGTCTCACCATTCTAACTGCCTGTGGCATGTAACTACAATTCATGCACGGGTTGTCTGACAGTGCCTCCATCAGGTGATCAGGGCCAAGACAGACAGGGCACAGGTCATGCCCATCATCTACCTGAAGCACAGCCCTGCAGTTCACACAACAGTGGGAGCCACATATTACTCATGTGTAAACAGAGCCACTGACATACACTGATATGCAAATTAAAAGCAGCAGTAGTTCAGTGGCAAATCCAAAGCCAAAGCTGGGAGCGGGTGCACGAAAGCTGCCTTCACCAACTAGAACCCAAACACATGAAAAAATAAATCAACAAATAAATAATAGAAGATGGTATACAGATATGCACGTAATACTTGCAGCATAAGGCCAAAGCTGGGAGCGGGTGTGCAAACGGTGCTTTCACCAACTAGGACCCAAACACACAAAAAACCCACAACAGAAAATGGCAGTCATATATGGACTGAATGCCTGTGGGATAAGGCCAAAGTTGGGAGAGGGATGCGGTCTTTACCTACACCAGAAAAAATACGAAAGCAGAAACGGCTAACACCATTAGCTGTGTTTAATGGTTGCAGTACCGTCAAGTTTAATTTCCTCCGACAAAGAGTAGACCGTCACAGCCCTTGGAGGGCGAATCCGCTGCCCCAACCGCCACGGTAAATGGGTATCCAGCGACGGAAAGCAATCCAATGATCAGCAATGGCTCATGCCATGCAGATCGAACCGCACGCGAGAAGATCTTAGGAACAGAGCCACGGATGACGTAGGAATATATTACCTGCAGGGCGTCATCTGGGGTCACAGGTGTGACTCATTTGGTATTAGTACTTGAACTGCGCATGCGCGAAGGGAACATTCAGTGCTTTCAGCACTGCCCTGTGGCGGTCAGGAGGGATGAAATAGAACTCTGAGTTATCTTGTAATCATGACCATCTGAACTACTTTCACTTCATTTACCATTTCATGTACTCTTCTTCTCAATCACCAGTGCCTGATCTATGGGCTTCTTGTACAGCTCTTATGATTATTAGTCAACTGTCCAATTTCTGAACTGCTTAGTCCTCATGAGGGTTGTGAGGGTGCTGAAACCTCTCCCAGCAATATACAGGTGAAAGTAGAGTATATCCTGTATGTGTCACCAGTTCATCACAGGGCTGACTATTATTATTATTATTATTATTATTATTATTATTATTATTATTATTATTATTATTATCATTATTACAATAATAATAATAGTAATAATGGTCATAATAATAATCTTTGTGTTTAATGCAGTCAGGCTTCAATATGTCATGAGGGTGAGGTCACTCAAACCGTACAATCCTCTCTCATTTTTTCTCTTTGGTCACTCATACACAATGGCTGTTTTGTGCATGCAGAGCTAAGTTGTGCATGAACAGGAGATGCTCTTTGTTCTCTCTATGTACGTCATACTTACAGTGGCCGATACAGCTCTTAGTTGCTCACTTTGCTCATAAACCTTATAGCAGGGGTCACCAATCCTGGTCCTCAAGGGCCGGTAGTCCTGCATGTTTTAGACATTTCCCTCTTATCAGGCTTCTGCAGAGCTTGATGATAGGTTTATAATTTGAATCAGGTGTGTTGGAAGAGGGATACATCTAAAACATGCAGGATACTGGCCCTTGTAGGACCAGGATTGGTGAGCCCTTCCTTGTAGTGTATGCCGTGCTGTATATCAGTGCACATGAAAACCTTTAAGTCGTGTGTAAGCATGTTTTCTCACTCTTGACTCTTGATAGAATTTGACACTATGTTTGTTTTGTCACAGATGATGTGCTTCTGAAAATGTCAGAACACAATGGAAAGACTGCAGTAACATCACTTTACGTCCTGCAACAGAAGGTATTTCCCATTGTTTCAAGACTAAAGCTTCAAAGTTACATTAATGAACCCGTAATTTGTGATTATCTAAACCCCTTTATTCAGGGGATTAAGTGAAAATAACACCCACAAAAGTGATCCCTGCCAAAGGCCCCGTCCCAAAGTTCCCCCTTGGCCCCTAGCACTCGTTTTGGAGTGCCCTCGTTTTGAAGTGCACTTCGGACGGAGTCACAAGGAGTAGGGAAGTTCTACAGACACAATGGGACACTGGCTTCATCAATAAGTGAGGACGTATATGCAGAAGTTGACAGTAAATATAGCGGTACATTAATCCACATGATGACAGCCCAAAACTACACCATGGTC
>JAPTYQ010000007.1:2057432-2070442 GCA_029814465.1 Ostorhinchus cyanosoma | reverse complement strand
GATGCCCAGGACATTAATGCATTTCTTTTGATGTTTCTGTTTGTCTGACTGTTGTTTGTTTGCATCCTGTAAAGCCCCGTGAGATAACCTTGTTGTGATATAGGGCTCTACAAATAAAACTGAATTGAATTGAATCTCCAGTCATGCTTTCACTGACCTGTTCTTGTTGAACTGGATGGCAAAGTCAGTCATGTGTTGCAAAGCCTTATTGGTAAAGGTCATGTCCATGTACATGTGGCCTTGACGACGAGAGTAGGTTCCAGATATCTCTAGGCCTTTAGCTTTCACTGCAGGAAGCCATACCTGCGAGAATACACAGCTGCAATCAGTTCTACTCACAGTATGCAGTGTACATTAAAACAACGATATGGAATATTTTTAAATCTGAAGAAATAAAAATTAGGAAAAATATAAAAATGACAGAGGAAAAAGATAGGCTCGTAGATTACTGTAGAAAAAAACTCAAACCCTTTCACAATTGTAGTGGTTATCAACCCAAAACTGATTTTCAGAACATTGTCTTTATCAAAAGTTGCTTTTATTGCAGGGTGAGTATTAGAGTACCTGTAGTGTGCATTTATTCAACATTGACATGAAGTGTGGTGTCCCTACAAATGATGAGGTATATAGTGTATGGACTCACTGCTTTTGGAGTGACATAGCCTCCAGTGGTGATGGCCATGCCTGTGGAGAGCTCAAACAGGTCGTTGAGGCCACTGCTCACAGCAGGAGGAGCTGGTGTGGGTGACGGAGCAAAAGTACTGGGGACAGATGATGGAATGAAGTTCTGTCCCACCTGAACCATCATGATAACAACACAAACACATCATTTCATTTACCATCAAACAGCTAAAAGCAGTCACCCATCAAATATTATGCCATTAAGTCAGAAAATGAAACAATCACTGATGTGGGCGATAGGGCAATAGATTGCAGAAGCCTACCTGGGGTTTTACATGTTTTAGCCCATTAACTACATCACCAAAAAAAAACCTTTGAACCCTTTGAAATTTCCAAGTTCTCTACATCAATTTGTCATACAATGTGATTTGATCTGTATAGACAAACACCATGGGTCTCATGCAGCAACATTCTCTTAAATTTCACTTTTGTTTTTCTCTTATTTTTTTGTTAAGAAAAAAATTTGAGGAATCAAGTCCAAATGTTCCCTTAAATAGTATGGGTGTGGCCAATTAGCATATGTGACACCCACTAAACACCATAAAAGGCCAGGTAATGTGTTGTGTGCAAACTGCTGAGTCACTTGTTAAGTCAGCAATTTCAGACATGCCACCAAATAAGGGCAGGAAGAAAAAAAAACTTTAGCAATAATGAAATCTAAACAAATCAAAGAAAGTAAGTGTGTCATCTTTCAGAGTGTCAGTACTGGTGTTGGAGAAACAGCAAAAAAACAGTGGAAATGTGAAGCTGTGACTGTGAGCAAGGGAACGTAAAGTTTCAAAGATCAGAAGAAAGTCATATATAAGTGGTTGAAAGTGGTATATAAGTGGTTGATATATAAAAAAAAAAACTATCTCTGACGTGTGCTCTATCGTTCTGCTGGTAAAAGCACTAAAAAAAAGGGGGGGGGTGTCTAGTAAAAGAAAGAGTGCGCAAAGTAAAGTTTTCCCTTAACTGGAGTAAGAACAAAAATAAGAAAACTTGGTGACTCCAACAAATCTATGGGCACTAATAAAATAAGAGCATATGTAAGATACAAAACAAAATTAAGAGGTACTTTGTATATGGTTTTCTTACATTAGGCCCAGGGTTTGTAACTGAACTGAACTCGTACAGACATGCTTCAGCTCAGCCATATTCTTAGGATGTCTAGTGTGAACAGCTCTCGTCAGGTGATTTCACACCTTCCCTGTTGCATTCAGGTCTGACTGAGCCCTTCAAAAGGTGGATATTCTTTTTCTGCAGCCACTCTGCTGTAGATTTACTTGCAGACAGCCACCCTGAAATGATCCTGTCGGATACCTTGATAAACTTGGGAATTAATTTTCTCCTTGAGACTGGCAAGTTTTACAGAAAAATGCTCATACCATGATGCCCCCTTCATGGCATATACAGCACTTTGTTTCCTTCACAAATATTTCAACCTTGGTTTAATCAGCCCGCAAACTATTTTGCCAATAGCATTTAGGAGTGTCAAGGTATGCTTCGGCAAAACTCAGGCATGCAGTGATGGGATTCTTTTGGAAAGCAACAGTTTCTTCCATCTTGTCTGGCCATAGACACCAAGCCTGTTGGCAGACTCATGAATGAAGATTTTTACCTGTTCCTACAATTCCTTCACACCTTAACTGTTCTCTAGGGGTCTTTTTTTTTTAAAACCTCACTGAGTGTTCTGAATTGTTGCCTCGGAGTCAACTTGGCTGGGAAACCTGTATTTTGTGAGACACAGTACCTAAATATCTTACTGATCTTTCCTTGGAAGACACAATCAATTTGGAAACAGGTATTGACATGAATATTAATGTTTGGCTAAAATGGGTCCAGTATACGGTCAGGTCCACAAGCAATGAAACATGCTATGCGTGTGCTTCAGCCAGACCATATCTTGCGGCCACCCCATTCCCTGCGGAATCAGATAAGAATAGTTGCGTGCATACTTTGTTCTCAAGGTCATCTAACAACTATGCTGGTTGCCCCGAGTTACACAACCAATATCCCATAACAGCTTCAAAGGATGTTCCGGAGTCCTTTGACGTGATACAACATGGGTTCAAATGTATTAAGTCGGACAATCTGGGGATGGGGATTCCCGGTACAGATGTAGGGTTTTTTCCTGCGTCTTATTGTGCTACATCAGTCAATGTGTCCACTCTGCCCCTTTACCGCCATTATCTATTCAATCAAACTGTGGCCAGGTCCGACATTTGGTGGATCTGTGGGGATCTGAAGCTACGGGCTCTTCTCCCCAAGTATTGGGTTGGTGAGTGTGCCCCTGTACTAATGGTGCTGCCATTTACGGTAGTACCGGTACTGACGACTCATTCCGGCGTCCAAATTGGGCTGCCCTCTTCTCCCAAGTCAGAGAGAAGGAAGCGTTCTCTTAAAAAACCTCTAGGTTCATTCGACCCTGACGTGTACATAAACAGTGTAGGGGCACCAAAAGGCATACCGGAGGAGTTCAAAGCTCAGGATGAAATTAGTTCAGGCTTCGAATCAATTCTTTTCAGTTGGGCAACCTCCAATAAAAATGTTCAGGGGATAAATTACATTTATTACAATCAACAAAGGTTTGTGAATTACTCTATCAATGCCGTCGAGGGTCTGGCTGAACAGCTGGCACCTACCTCCCTGATGGCATGGCAAAATCGTATTGCCCTAGATATGTTGTTGGCGGAGAAATCAGGAGTATGTGCAATGTTCGGCACAACCTGCTGTACGTTCATCCCCAATAACACCGCCCCGGACAGTAAGGTTACCAGAGCCCTATCCGACCTTAAGACATTATCCCGAGAGCTTGCACTAAATTCGGGTACCTCTGACAATTCATGGACGGCTTGGTTCTATCAGACCTTCGGTCCATGGACAAGCACTATCCTTGCTGTCGGTATCAACATATTGATTATCAGCGGCGTCCTGGTTGCGTTAGGATGCTGTATCATTCCCTGCATACGGTTCCTAGTGGAACGGTTAATTGAGACCGCACTCTCCAGGCACGCATCCCGGGTGCTAACTGTATTGCCTTTTAGTGCCGATAACTCCATTTTCGAGGATGACAGTGACTCAAGAGTAAGACTGGATGACTATCCAGACATGGACTAAAAGGCCATTGCTCCCTGGCTCATCCTACCGGTTTTGTGTCCACATGTGTAGTCTGTATTTACACGGAGAGTAGATGAATTATGTTAGATGTGAAAACTGACTTTTATATATGACAAATCATAAGTGTGATCTGTTCTGATTATTATATCTATTATAGATTAATTCTGATGACTGATTGTATTGATTATTGACATTTTGAAGTGTAAAGTTAATCAAATTACATATGTTTTTCACGTATAATCAGTCTGGTCTCAAGGGTGCAGATTAAGCCGTGGCTGGGAGGAGGATGGGAGCAGCAGCACGATGAGGTTGTCTTTTCCCCACTTTGATAAAAGGTCCTCAGCCAACAGCTAAGGTTGTGGCACCAGCAATACAAACTGCACGTGGGTTTTTTCGGGCCTCATACCCTTGAGATCGAGACCCTGTTGTGATTATTATACTCCATTGTAGAGGAATTCTGATGACTAATTGCACTGATTATTGATCATTGATTTAATGGTTCTAAGTGATAAGTTTAATGAATCAATAAGGAGTAATCTGGGAAGAAGTAATCTTTTGCTAAGGGGGGTTTATTACTATTGAATCACATGTGATGCTCAGGCCTTCAAGATGTCTAGAAGATTGCTGAAAGAGGTAGCGTTTGGCGCCTCTTGAGGATGTTATGTCTTATGATTTGTTGATTGTGATCACATGATAATGTGATCATGGGGGGGAATGTAGACTTTCAATTTATACCTGAATCATAGTATACATTTATACCTGAATCATAGTATACTCAATTCTAAGTGTCTAAGTGCAAGAGGAAGCGTGGGAATGAAGGTCATAACATCTGGGTCACCAGACAGTGACAGGAGCTTCTCACGGGTCCAGAAACAGATGTTAGTAGGTCTAGACCTGTCTTGGCCTTGTCCATGTGTTAACCGTATTGAGGCATTTCTGATGTTATGACCAAAGCTCTGATGTTATGACCACATGTGAAATGGGCATAAAGAGAACTATGGGAATGCAACGGGAGCACAACCGCCGAGACGCTGTCCGAGTAACTTGTCACTTCGACTGAATAAAGAACTTTCCAGCAAAGTGATCGTCTCAAGTCATCTCTTCAACTTCAGGTTCCACAGGTTCACAAACAGCCCCCCAAAAAAACAAAAAACAAGTGGTGCAAGGCACAACAAACCCTGCCCCTTGCAAGCATTTTGCCTGATTTGCCCCATCTCTTATCATTGCAAAAACACTTTTGGTGACCTTGGGACCTACATTTACCAAAATTTTATGGGATCTATTCTGGACCACCTCACACCTTTCCTGAAAATTTCATGGAAATTGGTCCAGTAGTTTTTTCGTAAAGTTGCTGAAAAGCAAACAAAGAAATAAAACCAAAAACAATACCCTCACCACCTCTTTGGGAGACTGGGTAAAAATCAGCAGGTGATTTCTTCTGAATAATAAACACAAAAGGTTTGAGCATCTTTTTATATGTCAAAGTAGGTACAAACCTAGCTCAAATCTCATTTCATAAATTGGACTCTAATTGGACTCACTTACATTTTCCAGCATCAAACTCGTTTGTTTTCTGAACCACTGAATCTTTGTGAGGATCATGAGGTGCTGGAGTGTACCCCAGCTATGGTATATAGAGACAAACATCTACAGGCAATTTAGATTGACCAATTAACCTATTAAGGTGAATGTTTATGGATGGTGGAAGAAAGCTGGAGTACCCAGACAGAACCAATGGTGGCACGGGGAAAACATGGAAAATGTAGACCGAAAGTTCCAGGCTGGCTGGACGTGGAATTGAACCAAGCACAGCAGAACTGTGAGTGTTTATACCTGTGTTAAGTAAAGATTTGAAATACCAAAATTGTTTGTCTTAGCTGTTTGGTTAAAATGGCAAAAAACTTCTGTAATTCTGATTAAGATGCAGATCAGACAACATTTTGTGACCAGTTTCGGCAAAAAAACTAGGAATTTTCAAAGGGTTCATATCCTTCTCCTGCCACTGTACAAGTTAGCATTGCCTCTATACACACACACACACGAATATATATAATTTAAATGATTCAAATAGACTGATTTGCAGAGAGCACTCGGTGGAAGACAGCAAATGATCTCATTTAATTTAATGTCACCCTCTGTGTTTTCATCTGAGTTGTGAGGAGTAGTAATATAAATAAATAAGACTTAAAGCCACCCAAAAATACTAATGGTACCTTGATTTCCTGAGTGCAAATGGGCAAATACATGTAAAACACTGAAGTAAAATATGTGAAGTACTGAAGCAATACAGTAAAGTAAATAGTAAGATTTGTACAGCGTAACCAGGTTAAGAAGAGTGAAAGCTTTGCATGTGTTGGGTCAAACTCAGAGAGCATGCAGCATGCAGTCAGGCAGACCACCAAACAGAAGGGCTGAACTTACTGCTGGACTTCCCCCAACACCTCCGCCCAGGTCTCCCCCAAGCTACAGGAGAAGGCCCCAAAGACAGCATCCAAACATTAGACAGACCAAACACACAAAGACAGAGACAGAGACATTCTTAGCCACCGCAGCGGATCCAGGAGGACCCCTCATTTCCTGGGAGATGCCATCCCCGCATAGTATGTTAGACATTAATGTAGATAGCTCTCTTTTACCAATTTATCACTGGTAAAGGAGAAGTGTGTGAATCTCATGACAGTGCACTCATAGTCTTTACCTTCATTATCACATTACGGTTACACTGAAATCAGGCTGATCTCTCTAGGATAAGATGTCAAATAAATGTTCCTCAGTCTATAATAAAGTGACCCTTTCCTAATAAAGTCATAGCAATGTTTGTATCTTGGGTGAGATGAATAGTTTTACGTTATGGTAATTTAAAGCTTAGAGTTTAAATTGCTTTATTATCCCTGTGGGCATATTTGGTCTTTTACCCATCCTAGTATACTCCCACATTACCTAGCATTAGCATTAGCACCGACAGGAGAGGATAATTTATTTAGATTGAACTGAACTATTCATTTTCTCTTTTGGATGACCATTTCAAAACAATAAAGAGATGTTCAATAACTATGAAAACTATAATTCAATTGTAAAATTTTTATTGACATGAAAATCCATTTTCCTAATTATTTTTTTATTTATCTTGAGATAAGAGGGTTTTTACTGCAAGATTATAAGCAAGAAAAATTATAACATAGGTTGCAAACAAGTTTGCACTGAAATGGTTTGGTTTAATCATCCCAATATATCTGCGTCTTTGCTCCATATAGTGTCTGATCAAAGAAAATTTTTGTCTAATTTTGTGTAAAACATCATCTTACAGAGCAACTTGGCATTGTGGTTGGCAACTTGCTTTATTATCCCTGTGGGCTTTCTGCATTATACCCATCCTAATACACACAGCGCATTACCAGATCATTACCAGATCTTCTTTGGACACTAGCTATAATGTTTCAGATGGGTCAAAAGAAGAGAGTCCACAGAAGCACATTACTACAATTAATACTGTATGTTCAACATTTTGTCTTACAAGCAAAATTTTTGATGAAACTTAATCACAACATTAGATGATATATGTGAAATAAAATGATATGGTGGTGTTTTTTTCCTGGAATTATTTGTGTTTTAAATTTCAACAGACTAAATACAGTACTGTGACTGATATGGGGTCACTGGCTCATCTTTACACAAGCTGTGTGAAAACCATGTCTCCCCAGTGGGAAATCCATTCGCTGATAATAAAAAGTACTCAGGATTTATTCCAGGGCCAATTTAGAATAGCATAGTAATTCATGAACGTGAATATAATGGTTTTCAAATACAGTTCAGTTTTAAAAGTAAATATTCAACAAAGATTTAAAAACAAGGTTACCTTTTTAATCAACATGTTTGTTAGTTTTGGTCTTTCAGTGCACTCTGTTGATGTCTGGGAAAAACACCAAATTTAACAAATATTCAAATTTAAGAGTGACTAACTTTGTAGAGGTTGTCTGATTACTAACTGTGGTTAACACAGGTAGGGTGAAGGTTATATGACTGGCTTCCAAACCAAAAGATCTGTGGTCTGATTACATGTTCAAGTACTGTTTCTTCATTATCTGGCCTTCAACCTTTTTTCATCTAACAAAATCTAATGTCAAAACACAACTAAGTACTACCAGACTATGTTCTCTTGCATCTTCAGATAAAATTGCAGTATTATGCAAAATCACATTTTCACATCACAGCTTTAATTATTTAATATCTTATTGCTGTTTATCTTCATCATTTTGTGTATTTTGTTGTTAATGCTGAAATTTCCCTACGGTGGGATCAATAAAGTCTTATTTTATTTTATTTTATTGTATCGTATCGTATCTTATCGTATCCCACCTCTGTGCAAGTATATGCCCATACCTGAAAATGATAAGTACCCCCCCTCCCTCTTTTTTCCCCATTTACCCCTGATAACAGTGACAACAAAGCAAAAGTATGAGAAAAAAAAATCACGAATTTGTCATGAATGTAGTCAAATATTAGGTAGAACATTTAGAAATAGAAGGTTTCACTTCATTTCCTTTCCTTCATCACAGGCAGCACCTAAACAAACCATGTTATTCCTGATACGCTGAATGAAAACCACACATTTACCACAATGTGGTCTTTCCCTGCTATCGGCTATTTGGGTGTTATAGCTCACCAAACTGTCCAAGCCTCCTCCTAGCAAGTCCACTGCACCCATCTGCATGGAGGACACCTGGGGCACATTGACGGGGGGGCCCAGGTCCAGGTTGAGGAGGTCACCTAGTAGGTCTCCCTGGCTGGGGATGACATGTGGCTGATCCATGGCTGCTGTTGGCCCACTGCTAACGGGGCTCTCACCTGTATCAATACTGTAACAAGAGACAAGAGAACAGAGTTTGTGTTAGCAACCATTACCTGACTTTTAGCCCTTTTCATATGTAATTGCCCTGCAGGTAAAAAAAATCAAATCAAATCAAATAAAAATGACAATGGACAACCTGACACAATTTCTTGCCACTGTGAAGCTACTTTTTTAGTTTAGTCATAAACGTCTGAATCTGAATAAAACAATGTGTAACATTGACCAAGACCAACAGACTCCAGCAGCAGTGAGACTGCAGCACAACTTTCTAGAGTGATTGCGTAGTTAGTAGGGGTGTCACAGTACAAAAAAAAATCACAGTTCAGTACATATGTTTGTTTTTCGGTCGTGGTTCATAGTATAATACAGCATAATACAGTAAAATGCAAAAAAAAAAAGCAACAAAAAAACCCAAATACAGATAGTTTCGTTTTTTGCTACTTGCAGCTTGTACATACTGTCAAAGTATGGAACAAATACAAGTACCGTGACACCCTTAATAGTTAAGTGTCAAATACTAACTTAATCTTTCTCTGCTTCATAATTATACAGATAAAATAAGCTATATATATGAAATAGTAATTGGTGGAATGACATTAGATAAACAAGAAAAAATGGCATACTTCCAATCCGTAAAACATATTGTAATTGTTGGTAAACTTAGCATTCCTATCATCTAAGCCAGTGTTTTTCAACCTTGGGGTCAAGACCCCACGTGGGGTCACCTGGAATTCAAATGGGGTCGCCTGGAATTTCTAGTAATTGATAAAAAAAACTTACGTAATAAAAATTATATTGTGAGTTGAGAGAGACAATCACAATCCATAAAATACATGACAAACTCTGAAGCTGAAACTGAAGCACTGTGGTACTGTTTATCTGTCAAATGTTCATTGTCGACGGTTTCAGATGCTGCAGCTCTTACATAATTCATAATTTGAGTTATTGTTTGTTCAGTATTAATTTGCAGCCTTGTAAATCCAGGCTGGACAAAAAATAGTCTCCGTTTTGAATATCTGGGGTCGCCAGGACTTTGTGATGCTAAAATTGGGTCATAAGTCAAAAAAGGTTGGGAACCACTGTAGTGGGCATTTTAGGCTCGAAGTGTTTCGCTTTATAGTTTTCAATATCTACAAACTTGAGTTCTACCTGATCATGTCATTCATCACACTTACTTTTTATGTTTTTGGGCTGTAGGTGGACATGTGAACTGTGAACTGAGGAAAGATGGCTACTGAAATTGACAATAAAACAGTTGTTTTTGTTAACCTTATGCTTTGTTTGATCACAGCCATTTGCCATTTCAGTAACACTTAACTTATGTAATTTATGTTATTGTGGGATTCTTCAGGAGAAGTCAGCAAATATGGTGGATCATCTGGACAGAACACATTCATTTCCAGAGTTGACTGCGGGCCTAGGCAGCTGTGAGGAACACAGTAGTAAGTGTTGCATTTTTTTTTTTACATTTAGATGGATCAGCGACCCTGTTGACTCAGCATGTCAATCACAGTAATTCATCATGTATGAAACGTGGATGAAGGAACTCTTTCCCCAGTGCTCTTCAGTTAGTTTTAATCCACGACTTAATTACTATCTGTGGCACTTAAAACCTGGTGAAATTTTGTCTTTGGTTGGCTCAGTATACACCCAAAGCCAAAGACAACATCTGATTTTAGCTAAAAGGCTTGTTCATGGATTAAAAACAACTCTGCTCTTTAGCCCTACTAGCCTAGCTTAATCGAGCCATGGCTAGCCCTCTGCCTTCACCTTCTTCCTGTCTTTTCTGCTCAGTGCGCTGTATGTACAGTGAGCTCCCTGCCTCCTTTACTGAGGATAGAAGCAGTTGCAGGAAGTGTAGTTTAATATCAGGTTTGGAGGCCAGGGTTACTGAGTTAGAAGCTCAGCTTTGCAAGTTGGAGGTAAGGCTAAGCCCAGCTATAGCCAGGTAGCAGCAGGGACCATGGGTTGTGCTTGTAGTAGCAGGAATGCTAGTGTGGTTAGCCCTCCGGCGAGTCCCGTGCAGTCGGGAGAGACCAGGGACAGATTTTTGACAGTACTGGGGAATGCAGTGTTAAACGCAAAAATTTAGTGCACCAACAGCTTCCCGTATGTAATAGGTTGGATCCCCTCAGCACCACACCCGCTGAACCTGACATACTCGTGACTGGAAGCTCCATAGACAGGGACATGAACCACCCAGCGTTTGTCAGGTGTTGCCCAGGGGCCAGAGTCGGTGACATCGAAGGAAACCTTAGGCTTTTACAGCAGAGTATGACCAGGTTCCGCCATATTATGATTCACGCAGGCGGTAATGATGCCCGGTGGAGACAATCAGAGGTTCTTGAATTGAATGTAGCTTCGCTGTGTAAACTTGCTAAGTTGATGGCTGACACTGTAGCATTCTCTGGACCCCTGCCTAATTTGGTCAATGATGAGATGTATTCTAGGTCCTCATCATTTAACCACTCGTTGTCTAGATGGTGCCCAGAAAACAAGTCTTTATTGACAATTGGCACGCGTTCTGGGGAAAGCCCGGGCTCATTCGTAGAGACGGCATACATCCGACTTGGGAGGGGGCCTCTCTTTTAGCTCACAATGTGGCCACTAGCCTTAGTCTCTCAAAGTGACACTTTAGAGTGCAGGCCTGAGTGCAGAGTTGTAGTGTAAAACACTTCTCTGGTAATCACTCACTTCTTCCCAACTATCACACATCCAAAGTTTAGGAAAGAAGATAGAGACTGTGTCTATCCCCCTTGAAGTAAAAACTAAAAAAAACTAATACTATGAAGCCTACAGGAGTGAGACCAAATAATTTCATATAAATAGTTCCGGGTTGCAGTCAAAGTAAAAGAACACCTAATAAACATATAAAAAATGGCTTGCTAAACATTCAATCAGTTTAATCTAAATCTCTGATTGAATTGGTGATTATAAAATTTATATTTTGGCTCTGACAGAAACTTGGCTTGGTGAATCCATTCCACCAAGTGATGTGAACTTTCACACAGCTAGAAGCACTAGTTGAGGTAGAGGAGTGGCAGTAATATCACACTCTAGTTTAGGTCTGAGCCCTAAAACTAATTACACCTATCACTCCTTTGAAAGTCTAGTTTTGTCAACTACTGATCGCAACTGGAAAAACCAAAAAACAGTTCTATTTGTAGTGGTCTAACGCCCTCCTGGTCCCTACTCACAGTTTTTATCAGAATTCTCTGACCTTTTATCCAGTGTAGTGTAAATTGGGATAGGATTATAATAGTCTGGGATTTTAACATACATTTTGATAATGACAGAGACTCTCTTGGTAATGCTTTTGGTGGCCTACTAGACGGGATTGGCTTTGTTCAAAAAGTAAATAAACCAACTCACAGTCACACGCACACCCTGGATCTGATCTTAACATATTGAGATTAGTGACCTTATTGTCCTCCCTAATAACCCCGTACTTTCAGATCACTTTTTAATTACCTTTCAGTTTGTGCTTGAGGATAATTCTATACCAGTGATTAAAACTCACATGAAAAGGACATTATGTGATTATTCTGTCTCAAAGTATAAAGAGATAATTCAGCCAATATTGACCTCCATGCTGTCTGATTATGAAAAGAATATGTCTAGTCCAGCTGTATGTGATAAGTTTGTTGATTGTGCCATGCTAACACTACAAACTGCTCTGGATGTAGTCAAAGATTGTGAGACTGAGATGGTATAATGCTGAAACATGTTCCTTTTATAAAGCAGTGCATAAATTAGGCTATGGGGTGATATGACCTCAAATCAATATCACGATAAATTGGGTAGTTTTACCTTGATAATGATAAATGTACGATAAATGGGGGAGTGTCGTAAATGGTAAATGGACTACGCTTTTCCACTGATCTGAAAGACCTCTTAGTTCCGTACACTCTATCTAGAGCACTACACTCTCAACATGAAGGCTTCTTACTATTGGTTCCTAAAATCTCCAAAAGTCTGATGGGAGAAAGAACCTTCAGCTATCAAGCTCTTCTATTGTGGAACCACCTCCCTGCTTCAGCCCGGGAGGTGGTGGGAGTAGGTTTAAAACTGTCCTTTTGGATAAAATGTTACTCTGGAAGAGTTTCACAGAATTGGCAAAATAATCTGTTGTGGGCATTCTTGTCAGTTTTTCTGAGGCTTTTATATTGTTTATATCGATATCAGAATTATAACGTATCGACCAAAATTAAGAAGTATATCGTGATACAAGTTTTGGCCATATCGTCCTGCCCTACCACGTGCTAATGTGTCAATGTTTTAAAGTCATATATGCAGGGTTTCCCCCAGTGCATTATAAGCCTGGCGGCCCGCCAGGCTTTACCTACCCTCCCGCCAGGCTAAGCGTCAGTTGTTTATTTAT